>CAWWDY010001467.1:0-26955 GCA_963942605.1 Poecilus cupreus | reverse complement strand
TTGAAAACAGCATTTTGTATGTTTTTGCAAGCTGAAAACAGCTATTTTATCTTGGTTTTGCAAACATAAGCCATTACACACGAAATATACATGAATATGACAGTTTAAATACTTGAAAACAGCATTTTGTATGTTTTTTCAAGCTGAAAACAGCTATTTTATCTTGACTTTGCAAACATAAGCCATTACACATGACATATACATGAATATGAAAGTTTAAATACTTGAAAACAGCATTTTGTATGTTTTTGCAAGCTGAAAACAGCTATTTTATCTTGATTTTGCAAACATAAGCCATTACACACGACATATACATGAATATGACAGTTTAAATACTTGAAAACGCTGTTTTGTATGCTTTTGCATGCTTAAAACAGCATTTTTATCTTGCTTTCACCAACATTAGCTATTATACACAACAGAAACATGAATATGGCAGTTTAAATACTTGAAAAACGGTGTTTTGTATGCTTTTGCATGCTTAAAACACCATTTTTATCTTGCTTTCACCAACAATATCTATAATACACGACAGAAACATGAATTTGACAGTTTAAATACTTGAAAACAGCGTTTTGTATGTTTTTGCAAGCTGAAAACAGCTATTTTATCTTGATTTTGCAAACATAAGCCATTACACACGACATATACATGAATATGACAGTTTAAATACTTGAAAACGGTGTTTTGTATGCTTTTGCAAGTTGAAAACAGCTATTTTATCTTGATTTTGTAAACATAGGCCATTACACACGACATATACATGAATATGACAGTTTAAATACTTGAAAACAGCATTTTGTATGTTTTTGCAAACTGAAAACAGCTATTTTATCTTGATTTTACAAACATAAGCCATTACATACGACATATACATGAATATGACAGTTTAAATACTTGAAAACGGTGTTTTGTTTGCTTTTGCATGCTTAAAACAGAATTTTTATCTTGCTTTCACCAACATTAGCTATTATACACGACAGAAACATGAATATGACAGTTTAAATACTTGAAAACAGCATTTTGTATGTTTTTGCAAGCTGAAAACAGCTATTTTATCTTGATTTTGCAAACATAAGCCATTACACACGACATATACATGAATATGACAGTGTAAATACTTGAAAACGGTGTTTTGTATGCTTTTGCATGCTTAAAACAGCATTTTTATCTTTCTTTCACCAACATTAGCTATTATACACGACAGAAACATAAATATGACAATTTAAAAACTTGAAAACAGCATTTTGTAGGTTTTTGCAAGCTGAAAACAGCTATTTTATCTTGATTTTGCAAACATAAGCCATTACACACGACATATACATGAATATGACAGTTTAAATACTTGAAAACAGCATTTTGTATGTTTCTGCAAGCCGAAAACAGCTATTTTATCTCGATTTTGCAAACATAAGGCATTACACACGACATATACATGAATATGACAGTTTAAGTACTTGAAAACGGTGTTTTGTATGCTTTTGCATGCTTAAAACAGCATTTTTATCTTGCTTTCACCAACATTAGCTATTATACACGACAGAAACATGAATAAGACAGTTTAAATACTTGAAAACAGCATTTGTATGTTTTTGCAAGTTGAAAACAGCTATTTTATATTGATTTTGCAAACATAGGCCATTACACACGACATATACATGAATATGACAGTTTAAATACTTGAAAACAGCATTTTGTATGTTTTTTCAAGCTGAAAACAGCTATTTTATCTTGATTTTGTTAACATAGGCCATTACACACGACATATACATGAATATGACAGTTTAAATACTTGAAAACAGCATTTTGTATGTTTTTGCAAACTGAAAACAGCTATTTTATCTTGATTTTGCAAACATAAGCCATTACATACGACATATACATGAATATGACAGTTTAAATACTTGAAAACAGCATTTGTATGTTTTTGCAAGTTGAAAACAGCTATTTTATCTTGATTTTGCAAACATAAGCCATTACACACGACATATACATGAATATGACAGTTTAAATACTTGAAAACGGTGTTTTGTATGCTTTTGCAAGTTGAAAACAGCTATTTTATCTTGATTTTGTTAACATAGGCCATTACACACGACATATACATGAATATGACAGTTTAAATACTTAAAAACAGCATTTTGTATGTTTTTGCAAACTGAAAACAGCTATTTTATCTTGATTTTGCAAACATAAGCCATTACATACGACATATACATGAATATGACAGTTTAAATACTTGAAAACAGCATTTGTATGTTTTTGCAAGTTGAAAACAGCTATTTTATCTTGATTTTGCAAACATAAGCCATTACACACGACATATACATGAATATGACAGTTTAAATACTTGAAAACGGTGTTTTGTATGCTTTTGCAAGTTGAAAACAGCTATTTTATCTTGATTTTGTTAACATAGGCCATTACACACGACATATACATGAATATGACAGTTTAAATACTTGAAAACAGCATTTTGTATGTTTTTGCAAACTGAAAACAGCTATTTTATCTTGATTTTGCAAACATAAGCCATTACATACGACATATACATGAATATGACAGTTTAAATACTTGAAAACAGCATTTGTATGTTTTTGCAAGTTGAAAACAGCTATTTTATCTTGATTTTGCAAACATAAGCCATTACACACGACATATACATGAATATGACAGTTTAAATACTTGAAAACGGTGTTTTGTATGCTTTTGCAAGTTGAAAACAGCTATTTTATCTTGATTTTACAAACATAAGCCATTACATACGACATATACATGAATATGACAGTTTAAATACTTGAAAACGGTGTTTTGTTTGCTTTTGCATGCTTAAAACAGAATTTTTATCTTGCTTTCACCAACATTAGCTATTATACACGACAGAAACATGAATATGACAGTTTAAATACTTGAAAACAGCATTTTGTATGTTTTTGCAAGCTGAAAACAGCTATTTTATCTTGATTTTGCAAACATAAGCCATTACACACGACATATACATGAATATGACAGTGTAAATACTTGAAAACGGTGTTTTGTATGCTTTTGCATGCTTAAAACAGCATTTTTATCTTTCTTTCACCAACATTAGCTATTATACACGACAGAAATATAAATATGACAATTTAAAAACTTGAAAACAGCATTTTGTAGGTTTTTGCAAGCTGAAAACAGCTATTTTATCTTGATTTTGCAAACATAAGCCATTACACACGACATATACATGAATATGACAGTTTAAATACTTGAAAACAGCATTTTGTATGTTTCTGCAAGCCGAAAACAGCTATTTTATCTCGATTTTGCAAACATAAGGCATTACACACGACATATACATGAATATGACAGTTTAAGTACTTGAAAACGGTGTTTTGTATGCTTTTGCATGCTTAAAACAGCATTTTTATCTTGCTTTCACCAACATTAGCTATTATACACGACAGAAACATGAATAAGACAGTTTAAATACTTGAAAACAGCATTTGTATGTTTTTGCAAGTTGAAAACAGCTATTTTATATTGATTTTGCAAACATAGGCCATTACACACGACATATACATGAATATGACAGTTTAAATACTTGAAAACAGCATTTTGTATGTTTTTTCAAGCTGAAAACAGCTATTTTATCTTGATTTTGTTAACATAGGCCATTACACACGACATATACATGAATATGACAGTTTAAATACTTGAAAACAGCATTTTGTATGTTTTTGCAAACTGAAAACAGCTATTTTATCTTGATTTTGCAAACATAAGCCATTACATACGACATATACATGAATATGACAGTTTAAATACTTGAAAACAGCATTTGTATGTTTTTGCAAGTTGAAAACAGCTATTTTATCTTGATTTTGCAAACATAAGCCATTACACACGACATATACATGAATATGACAGTTTAAATACTTGAAAACGGTGTTTTGTATGCTTTTGCAAGTTGAAAACAGCTATTTTATCTTGATTTTGTTAACATAGGCCATTACACACGACATATACATGAATATGACAGTTTAAATACTTGAAAACAGCATTTTGTATGTTTTTGCAAACTGAAAACAACTATTTTATCTTGATTTTGCAAACATAAGCCATTACATACGACATATATATGAATATGACAGTTTAAATACTTGAAAACAGCATTTGTATGTTTTTGCAAGTTGAAAACAGCTATTTTATCTTGATTTTGCAAACATAAGCCATTACACACGACATATACATGAATATGACAGTTTAAATACTTGAAAACGGTGTTTTGTATGCTTTTGCAAGTTGAAAACAGCTATTTTATCTTGATTTTGTTAACATAGGCCATTACACACGACATATACATGAATATGACAGTTTAAATACTTGAAAACAGCATTTTGTATGTTTTTGCAAACTGAAAACAGCTATTTTATCTTGATTTTGCAAACATAAGCCATTACATACGACATATACATGAATATGACAGTTTAAATACTTGAAAACAGCATTTGTATGTTTTTGCAAGTTGAAAACAGCTATTTTATCTTGATTTTGCAAACATAAGCCATTACACACGACATATACATGAATATGACAGTTTAAATACTTGAAAACAGCATTTTGTATGTTTTTGCAAGCTGAAAACATCTATTTTATCTTGATTTTGCAAACATAAGCCATTACACACGACATATACATGAATATGACAGTTTAAATACTTGAAAGCAGCATTTTGTATGTTTCTGCAAGCCCAAAACAGCTATTTTATCTCGATTTTGCAAACATAAGGCATTACACACGACATATACATGAATATGACAGTTTAAGTACTTAAAAACGGTGTTTTGTATGCTTATGCATGCTTAAAACAGCATTTTTATCTTGCTTTCACCAACATTAGCTATTATACACGACAGAAACATGAATATGACAGTTTAAATACTTGAAAACAGCATTTTGTATGTTTTTGCAAGATGAAAACAGCTATTTTATCTTGATTTTGCAAACATAGGCCATTACACAGGACATATACATGAATATGACAGTTTAAATACTTGAAAACAGCATTTTGTATGTTTTTGCAAGTTGAAAACAGCTATTTTATCTTTATTTTGCAAACATAAGCCATTACATACGACATATACATGAATATGACAGTTTAAATACTTGAAAACAGCATTTTGTATGTTCATGCAAGCTGAAAACAGCTATTTTATTATGATTTTGCAAACATAAGCCATTACACATGACACATACATGAATATGACAGTTTAAATACTTGAAAACGGTGTTTTGTATGCTTTTGCATGCTTAAAACAGTATTTTTATCTTGCTTTCAACAACATTATCTATTATACACGCCAGAAACATGAATATGACAGTTTAAATACTTGAAAACAGCATTTTGTATGTTTTTGCAAGCTGAAAACAGCTATTTTATATTGATTTTGCAAACATAAGCCATTACACACGACATATACATGAATATGACAGTTTAAATACTTGAAAACAGCATTTTGTATGTTTTTGCAAGCTGAAAACAGCTATTTTATCTTGATTTTGCAAACATAAGCCATTACACACGGCATATACATGAATATGACAGTTTAAATACTTATCAACGGTGTTTTGTATGCTTTTGCATGCTTAAAACAGCATTTTTATCTTTCTTTCACCAACATTAGCTATTATAGAAGACAGAAACATAAATATGACAATTTAAATACTTGAAAACAGCATTTTGTATGTTTTTGCAAGCTGAAAACAGCTATTTAATCTTGATTTTGCAAACATAAGCCATTACACACGACATATACCTGAATATGACAGTTTAAATACTTGAAAACAGCATTTTGTATGTTCTTGCAAGCTGAAAACAGCTATTTTATCTTGATTTTGCAAACATAAGCCATTACACACGACATATACATGAATATGACAGTTTAAATACTTTAAACCGGTGTTTTGTATGCTTTTGCATGCTTAAAACAGTATTTTTATCTTGCTTTCACCAACATTAGCTATTATACATGCCAGAAACATGACTATGACAGTTTAAATACTTGAAAACAGCATTTTGTATGTTTTTGCAAGCTTAAAACAGCTATTTTATATTGATTTTGCAAACATAAGCCATTACACACGACATATACATGAATATGACAGTTTAAATACTTGAAAACAGCATTTTGTATGTTTTTGCAAGCTGAAAACAGCTATTTTGTCTTGATTTTGCAAACATAAGCCATTACACACGACATATTTATTTATTTATTTATTATTAACAGCCGCTCAACAGGTTACAGAGACTGTAACCCAATTACTGAGGGCTGGAGAACAAAACATAGAATACAACAGTTTCAACATAACAATAAAGAAAGAGAACAAAAACATATACATAAATTTCACATACCAGAGAAATAAGTAATTAAACTATTTTTAAATCTATACAGACTATAATAAAACAAATCAATGTCTGTGTTCGAAATATAGTTGTTAAAAATCTGACACATTCTTCTGACAGGCGCTCTTAGTTCATAGTTCGTTGCCGTAAATGATAATTTAAATGTATATTTTGCACTGATCGATCTAATTTGAGAACGTGGTACGGCAAAGTCTATATTTTCCAAAGCTGGAGCATCATTAATGTGGCCATGAATAAGTTTGTATAAATAGAGACAGGACAGAATATTTCGTCGATTCTCAAGAGTTAACATATTGAAATATTGTAAAGAGCTGGAGTAACTGTACGTGTAACAATTGAAAGAATTAAAAAATTTCCGTGCACAGAACCTAACAAACTTTCTCTGGATTCGTTCAATTTCATCACTTTGATTACTATACAAAGGATTCCAGACCACAAGACAATACTCAAGCTTAGAGCGTACAAACGAGTAGTATAAGGATCTGATTGTCGTTATATTAGTGAAATGTGAAGAGTTTCTGATAATAAAACCTAAAATTTTGTAAGAAGTTGTGACTAAAAAGTCAATATATAGTGAGAATGTTAGTTTTGGATCAAAAATGACACCCATATCCTTACACTGCGTAACCCTAACCAAGGGTAAACTATCCATATTATAAATATAAATAACTGGATTTAGTTTCATAGAATATGTCATTATTTTACATTTCTTAATGTTAAAAAATAATTGTGAGATAACAGACCATTTATGGAGATTGTCAATATCAGACTGTAGAAGCAAAAAGTCATGATGACAATTTATAATTTTAAACAATTTCAAGTCATCTGCATATAACAACAGTTCCGAGTGCTTAACATAGGTAGTAATGTCATTTATAAAAAGTATAAAAAATAACGGACCGAGATTAGATCCTTGAGGAACACCAGAGGAAGGCATGAAATATTTTGATTTACAATTATTGTAATAAACGTAATTCTGTCGATTTTTAATGTAAGATTCGAAAAAACTAATCAGAGCAGGCGAGAAGCTGAATTGATGCTGAAGTTTGTAGAGCAAAATATCATGATTTACCTTGTCGAATGCCTTAGCAAAGTCAGTGTAAATTACATCCACTTGAGTATTTTTATTCATAGATTTGGTAATATATTCCGTAAAATTCACTAAATTAGTACACGTAGAATTTCCACTGACGAAGCCATGCTGGTAGGGGGTGATGGATCTAATGACATGACTGTACATGTATTTGTAAAGAATTTTTTCAAAACATTTTGCTATATTAGATAGTATGCAAATCGGTCTGTAATTTTCTACATTGTGGGCATCACCGGATTTAAGAATAGGAGAAACAACGGATTTTTTTAGAAGATCAGGAAAAGTGTTGGTTCTAAGAGACATGTTGAAAATAATAAATAGAGGTTCAATAAATATATCACGACAACCCTTTAGTATAAACGCCGGGAAATTATCAGGACCAGGAGAAGAGGAAACCTTGAGCTTATTTATAGCGTATTTAATATCATCCCTTGTTACTGATTTAATATTAAGCTGATCAAGAGTTACTGAGTCAGATGAGATGCTGGAGAAGTCAATGCATTGATTGTTAGAAGAGTAAACACTACCAAAATAGTCAGCAAAGCCTTGTGCAATGGATGTTGTTGATTGTAGTTGAATGTCTTTCAGATACATGTTACCAGGAATTCGTGTAGTTTGCTTCATTTTATTTACGTATGACCAGAAAAATTTGGTTCACCAACAATTTTATTTTCAACATCAGATATATAGTTGCGATAAGCAATTTTAATATCTATTTTTAATTTAGATCTCAATGCTTTAAATTCGTTGTAATAATAATCATTACCATATAACTTGTAAAGTTTGTGAGCTTTAGCTTTGAGTTTAATATTATTAATAATTTGTGTTGTAAACCAAGGTGGATAATGCGAATTTTTTTTACGGGTTCTAGGCACACATCTCTGAAAGACATTGTCAAGCAGAGCATAAAACTCTGATAGAGCTTCATTGACATCATTGCATGACTTCATAGTATTCCAATCTGTCTCATTTAATAATGAATACATTATTTCAAAGTCCGCTAGACGGAAATTATAATACCTATTATTATTAAATGTAGAATTGAGAGTAGCATGAGTTACAGAGTTTACGTTAATATTAAGTGAAGGATGATAATTATCTTCGCGTACTAAAGGATTATCATCATGTGATACAGTACAATTTAAGTTGGATACTACAACATCAAGGAGACGATTGTCAGAATTGAGGATTTTATTATATTGTGATCCACCAAGAAAATTACAGAAATTATTAAAACGGGCTACGTGATTATTGGTAAATTTAGAATTATAATAATGAACTAGATCAGTGATATTTAGATCCCCCACTAAGATAAAATCATTATTAAACAAGGCTCCAGATGATTCAAGACAGTCGTAGATCAAGTCTTGCTGTACTGCTGAGATAGGTGGAGGGGAATAAATAACTACAACAATTAGAGTTTTCCCCGTGTTTAAATGAACTTTTACACAAATAATATCAGCGACAGAATCAATATGTAAATCAAGTTTTACAAGTGAGGATTTATGCTTAGTGCGGACAGCACACAAGACACCGCCACCACGAGATTTGCCTACTCTGGCATTATCCCGGTCTTTTCTATAAATTGAATAATTATTACTATCTAGAACTTCATTGTTATAAACAGAGTGATTGAGCCATGTTTCTGTAATTAGAATTAAATCATAATTACCTATAAGACTGTTAGTGTAAACATCTGTTAATTTAGAATTTAAACCCCTAGCATTCTGATAGTAAATATCCATAAATGTATTGAAAAAAAACGAACACAGCAAATTGAGGGAGAATAAACAAAGTTTCTTAATTAAACCGTTAAAGACTAAATATATGCAGGTTCAAAGTACAATGAATAATGAAAAATATAAAGTACAATCGATTCACTGTTTACATTCGATCGAGTATGAAGTGTTGAAATTTAACAGCTGACAAATATAAGAAATATAAAATTATAGTGCGTTACAAATAGAGAACATAGTGCTATTAATGAAAACCGAGAGACAGTGATACTGTACAAATTACAAATTATCCAAGTATAACTTGTCAAATATTGTAACCTTTTTTACAACATTATTAGATTTATAAAATATATTGCCGTCGACAGTCCAGACATTACGGAAGCCAAACTTTTTGCTGATACTTTTAAAGCAGTCAAGGCGCTTCTTGGTAAGATCTCCTTTAACAGAAAAATCTGTGCCTTTTAGATGTTTTTTATTTTTTAGTATGATGCTTCGCGTTTTGTAAGACGTAAATTTGACAATAATTGGGCGAGGACGTTGACGATCAAGCACAGACTTATCACTAGCACTAGGTCGATGCACTTTCCCAACACGGTGACAACGATCAATATTTTCTGGAAGGACATCGATTGAAAGTTTGTCTTTAAATATTTCACAAACCTTGAGTTCGGCATCTTCAGATGGATCTTCAGGAACACCAAACACACGGATGCAATTCCTTCTTGAGTACTGTTCCAAGTTGTCGATTTCAGCTTCAAGTTGTAGATTTTTGGTGTTAAGATCATTGATGATGGCTTCGTATTTCATCTTTTGTTCCTCCAATTTGACGTTGAGTCTCGTGAAGATTTCATCGGCCAATTTGGTGATGAAGTTATCATCACTGAGAAGTTTACTCATAACTTCGGTAGTATGACGACTCATGATTAAAATAATGATAAGATGTAAAAACCGTTGCACAAGTAAGTATAATTTTGGCACTAAGATACTAATTTAGTATATTTTGGCACTACGAGAATAGAAATTCAGAGCAGCTGAAAAAATGCACGTCTACTCACGTTGAAACATTACTATATATTACATATACAAGAATATGACAGTTTAAATACTTGAAAAAGGCGTTTTATATGCTTTTGCATGCTTAAAACAACAATTTTATCTTGATTTCACCAACATTAGTTATTATACACGACAGAAACATGAATATGACAATTTAAATACTTGAAAACAGCATTTTGTATGTTTTTGCAAGCTGAAAACAGCTATTTAATCTTGATTTTGCAAACATAAGCCATTACACACGACATATACATGAATATGACAGTTTAAATACTTGAAAGCAGCATTTTGTATGTTTCTGCAAGCCGAAAACAGCTATTTTATCTCGATTTTGCAAACATAAGGCATTACACACGACATATACATGAAAATGACAGTTGAAGTACTTGAAAACGGGGTTTTGTATGCTTTTGCATGCTTAAAACAGCATTTTTATCTTGCTTTCATCAACATTAGCTATTATACACGACAGAAACATGAATATGACAGTTTAAATACTTTAAAACAGCATTTTGTATGTTTTTGCAAGCTGAAAACAGCTATTTTATCTTGATTTTGCAAACATAGGCCATTACACACGACATATACATGAATATGACAGTTTAAATACTTGAAAACAGCATTTTGTATGTTTTTGCAAGCTGAAAACAGCTATTTTATCTTGATTTTGCAAACATAAGCAATTACATACGACATATACATGAATATGGCAGTTCAAATACTTGAAAACGGTGTTTTGTTTGCTTTTGCATGCTTAAAACAGCATTTTTATCTTGCTTTCACCAACATTAGCTATTATACACGACAGAAACATAAATATGACAGTTTAGATACTTGAAAACAGCATTTTGTATGTTTTTGCAAGCTGAAAACAGCTATTTTATCTTGATTTTGCAAAAATAGGCCATTACACACGACATATACATGAATATGACAGTTTAAATACTTGAAAACAGCATTTTGTATGTTTTTGCAAGCTGAAAACAGCTATTTTATCTTGATTTTGCAAACATAAGCCATTACACACGACATATACATGAATATGACAGTTTAAATACTTAAAAACAGCACTTTGTATGTTTTTGCAAGCTGAAAACAGCTATTTTATCTTGATTTTTCAAACACAAGCTATTATACACGACATATACAAGAATATGACAGTTTAAATACTTGAAAAAGGCGTTTTATATGCTTTTGCATGCTTAAAACAAAAATTTTATCTTGATTTCACCAACATTAGTTACTATACACGACAGAAACAAGAATATGACAATTTAAATACTTGAAAACAGCATTTTGTATGTTTTTGCAAGCTGAAAACAGCTATTTAATCTTGATTTTGCAAACATAAGCCATTACACACGACATATACATGAATATGACAGTTTAAATACTTGAAAACAGCATTTTGTATGTTTTTGCAAGCTGAAAACATCTACTTTATCTTGATTTTGCAAACATAAGCCATTACACACGACATATACATGAATATGACAGTTTAAATACTTGAAAGCAGCATTTTGTATGTTTCTGCAAGCCGAAAACAGCTATTTTATCTCGATTTTGCAAACATAAGGCATTATACACGACATATACATGAATATGACAGTTTAAGTACTTGAAAACGGTGTTTTGTATGCTTTTGCATGCTTAAAACAGCATTTTTATCTTGCTTTCACAAACATTAGCTATTAGCTATTATACACGACAGAAACATGAATATGACAGTTTAAGTACTTGAAAACGTCATTTTGTATGTTTTTGCAAGCTGAAAACAGCTATTTTATCTTGATTTTACAAACATAGGCCATTACACACGACATATACATGAATATGACAGTTTAAATACTTGAAAACAGCATTTTGTATGTTTTTGCAAGCTGAAAACAGCAATTTTATCTTGATTTTGCAAACATAAGCCATTACACACGACATATACATGAATATGACAGTTTAAATAATTGAAAACGGTGTTTTGTATGCTTTTGCATGCTTAAAACAGCATTTTTATCTTTCTTTCACCAGCATTAGCTATTATAGAAGACAGAAACATAAATATGACAATTTAAATACTTGAAAACAGCATTTTGTATGTTTTTGCAAGCTGAAAACAGCTATTTAATCTTGATTTTGCAAACATAAGCCATTACACACGACATATACATGAATATGACAGTTTAAATACTTGAGAACAGCATTTTGAATGTTCTTGCAAGCTGAAAACAGCTATTTTATCTTGATTTTGCAAACATAAGCCATTACACACGACATATACATGAAAATGACAGTTTAAATACTTGAAAACAGCATTTTGTATGTTTCTGCAAGCCGAAAACAGCTATTTTATCTCGATTTTGCAAACATAAGGCATTACACACGACATATACATGAATATGACAGTTTAAGTACTTGAATACGGTGTTTTGTATGCTTTTGCATGCTTAAAACAGCATTTTTATCTTGCTTTCACCAACATTAGCTACTATACACGACAGAAACATGAATATGACAGTTTAAATACTTGAAAACAGCCTTTTGTATGTTTTTGCAAGCTGAAAACAGCTATTTTATCTTGATTTTGCCAACATAGGCCATTACACACGACATATACATGAATATGACAGTTTAAATACTTGAAAACAGCATTTTGTATGTTTTTGAAAGCTGAAAACAGCTATTTTATCTTAATTTTGCAAACATAAGCCATTACACACGACATATACATGAATATGACAGTTTAAATACTTGAAAGCAGCATTTTGTATGTTTCTGCAAGCCGAAAACAGCTATTTTATCTCGATTTTGCAAACATAAGGCATTATACACGACATATACATGAATATGACAGTTTAAGTACTTGAAAACGGTGTTTTGTATGCTTTTGCATGCTTAAAACAGCATTTTTATCTTGCTTTCACAAACATTAGCTATTAGCTATTATACACGACAGAAACTTGAATATGACAGTTTAAGTACTTGAAAACAGCATTTTGTATGTTTTTGCAAGCTGAAAACAGCTATTTTATCTTGATTTTACAAACATAAGCCATTACACACGACATATACATAAATATGACAGTTTAAATACTTGAAAGCAGCATTTTGTATGTTTCTGCAAGCCTAAAACAGCTATTTTATCTTGATTTTGCAAACATAAGCCATTACATACGACATATACATGAATATGACAGTTTAAATACTTGAAAACGGTGTTTTGTATGCTTTTGCATGCTTAAAACAGCATTTTTATCTTTCTTTCACCAACATTAGCTATTATACATGACAGAAACATAAATATGACAATTTAAATACTTGAAAACAGCATTTTGTATGTTTTTGCAACCTGAAAACAGCTATTTAATCTTGATTTTGCAAACATAAACCATTACGCACGACATATACTTGAATATGACAGTTTAAATACTTGAAAACAGCATTTTGTATGTTTTTGCAAGCTGAAAACAGCTATTTTATCTTAATTTTGCAAACATAAGCCATTACACACGACATATACATGAATATGACAGTTTAAATACTTGAAAACGTTGTTTTGTATGCTTTTGCATGCTTAAAACAGCATTTTTATCTTTCTTTCACCAACATTAGCTATTATACACGCCAGAAACATGAATTAGACAGTTTAAATACTTGAAAACAGCATTTTGTATGTTTTTGCAAGCTGAAAACAGCTAATTTTTATTGATTTTGCAAACATAAGCCATAACGCACGACATATACATGAATATGACAGTTTAAATACTTGAAAACAGCATTTTGTATGTTTTTGCAAGCAGAAAACAGCTATTTTATCTTAATTTTGCAAACATAAGCCATTACACACGACAGAAACATGAATATGGCAGTTTAAATACTTAAAAACAGCACTTTGTATGTTTTTGCAAGCTGAAAACAGCTATTTTATCTTGATTTTTCAAACACAAGCTATTATACACGACATATACAAGAATATGACAGTTTAAATACTTGAAAAAGGCGTTTTATATGCTTTTGCATGCTTAAAACAACAATTTTATCTTGATTTCACCAACATTAGTTATTATACACGACAGAAACATGAATATGACAATTTAAATACTTGAAAACAGCATTTTGTATGTTTTTGTAAGCTGAAAACAGCTATTTTATATTGATTTTGCAAACATAAGCCATTACACACGACATATACATGAATATGACAGTTTAAATACTTGAAAACAGCATTTTGTATGTTTTTGCAAGCTGAAAACAGCTATTTTATCTTGATTTTGCAAACATGAGCCATTACACACGACATATACATGAATATGACAGTTTAAATACTTGAAAACAGCATTTTGTATGTTTTTGCAAGCTGAAAACAGCTATTTTATATTGATTTTGCAAACATAAGCAATTACACACGACATTTACATGAATATGACAGTTTAAATACTTGAAAACAGCATTTTGTATGTTTCTGCAAGCCGAAAACAGCTATTTTATCTCGATTTTGCAAACATAAGGCATTACACACGACATATACATGAATATGACAGTTTAAGTACTTGAAAACGGTGTTTTGTATGCTTTTTCATGCTTAAAACAGCATTTTTATCTTGCTTTCACCAACATTAGCTATTATACACGACAGAAACATGAATATGACAGTTTAAATACTTGAAAACAGCCTTTTGTATGTTTTTGCAAGCTGAAAACAGCTACTTTATCTTGATTTTGCAAACATAGGCCATTACACACGACATATACATGAATTTGACAGTTTCAATACTTGAAAACAGCATTTTGTATGTTTTTGCAAGCTGAAAACATCTATTTTATCTTGATTTTGCAAACATAAGCCATTACACACGACATATACATGAATATGACAGTTTAAATACTTGAAAGCAGCATTTTGTATGTTTCTGCAAGCCCAAAACAGCTATTTTATCTCGATTTTGCAAACATAAGGCATTACACACGACATATACATGAATATGACAGTTTAAGTGCTTAAAAACGGTGTTTTGTATGCTTATGCATGCTTAAAACAGCATTTTTATCTTGCTTTCACCAACATTAGCTATTATACACGACAGAAACATGAATATGACAGTTTAAATACTTGAAAACAGCATTTTGTATGTTTTTGCAAGATGAAAACAGCTATTTTATCTTGATTTTGCAAACATAGGCCATTACACACGACATATACATGAATATGACAGTTTAAATACTTGAAAACAGCATTTTGTATGTTTTTGCAAGTTGAAAACAGCTATTTTATCTTTATTTTGCAAACATAAGCCATTACATACGACATATACATGAATATGACAGTTTAAATACTTGAAAACAGCATTTTGTATGTTCATGCAAGCTGAAAACAGCTATTTTATTATGATTTTGCAAACATAAGCCATTACACATGACACATACATGAATATGACAGTTTAAATACTTGAAAACGGTGTTTTGTATGCTTTTGCATGCTTAAAACAGTATTTTTATCTTGCTTTCACCAACATTAGCTATTATACACGCCAGAAACATGAATATGACAGTTTAAATACTTGAAAACAGCATTTTGTATGTTTTTGCAAGCTGAAAACAGCTATTTTATATTGATTTTGCAAACATAAGCCATTACACACGACATATACATGAATATGATAGTTTAAATACTTGAAAACAGCATTTTGTATGTTTTTGCAAGCTGAAAACAGCTATTTTATCTTGATTTTGCAAACATAAGCCATTACACACGGCATATACATGAATATGACAGTTTAAATACTTATCAACGGTGTTTTGTATGCTTTTGCATGCTTAAAACAGCATTTTTATCTTTCTTTCACCAACATTAGCTATTATAGAAGACAGAAACATAAATATGACAATTTAAATACTTGAAAACAGCATTTTGTATGTTTTTGCAAGCTGAAAACAGCTATTTAATCTTGATTTTGCAAAACATAAGCCATTACACACGACATATACATGAATATGACAGTTTAAATACTTGAAAACAGCATTTTGTATGTTCTTGCAAGCTGAAAACAGCTATTTTATCTTGATTTTGCAAACATAAGCCATTACACACGACATATACATGAATATGACAGTTTAAATACTTTAAACCGGTGTTTTGTATGCTTTTGCATGCTTAAAACAGTATTTTTATCTTGCTTTCACCAACATTAGCTATTATACATGCCAGAAACATGACTATGACAGTTTAAATACTTGAAAACAGCATTTTGTATGTTTTTGCAAGCTTAAAACAGCTATTTTATATTGATTTTGCAAACATAAGCCATTACACACGACATATACATGAATATGACAGTTTAAATACTTGAAAACAGCATTTTGTATGTTTTTGCAAGCTGAAAACAGCTATTTTGTCTTGATTTTGCAAACATAAGCCATTACACACGACATATTTATTTATTTATTTATTATTAACAGCCGCTCAACAGGTTACAGAGACTGTAACCCAATTACTGAGGGCTGGAGAACAAAACATAGAATACAACAGTTTCAACATAACAATAAAGAAAGAGAACAAAAACATATACATAAATTTCACATACCAGAGAAATAAGTAATTAAACTATTTTTAAATCTATACAGACTATAATAAAACAAATCAATGTCTGTGTTCGAAATATAGTTGTTAAAAATCTGACACATTCTTCTGACAGGCGCTCTTAGTTCATAGTTCGTTGCCGTAAATGATAATTTAAATGTATATTTTGCACTGACCGATCTAATTTGAGAACGTGGTACGGCAAAGTCTATATTTTCCAAAGCTGGAGCATCATTAATGTGGCCATGAATAAGTTTGTATAAATAGAGACAGGACAGAATATTTCGTCGATTCTCAAGAGTTAACATATTGAAATATTGTAAAGAGCTGGAGTAACTGTACGTGTAACAATTGAAAGAATTAAAAAATTTCCGTGCACAGAACCTAACAAACTTTCTCTGGATTCGTTCAATTTCATCACTTTGATTACTATACAAAGGATTCCAGACCACAAGACAATACTCAAGCTTAGAGCGTACAAACGAGTAGTATAAGGATCTGATTGTCGTTATATTAGTGAAATGTGAAGAGTTTCTGATAATAAAACCTAAAATTTTGTAAGAAGTTGTGACTAAAAAGTCAATATATAGTGAGAATGTTAGTTTTGGATCAAAAATGACACCCATATCCTTACACTGCGTAACCATAACCAAGGGTAAACTATCCATATTATAAATATAAATAACTGGATTTAGTTTCATAGAATATGTCATTATTTTACATTTCTTAATGTTAAAAAATAATTGTGAGATAACAGACCATTTATGGAGATTGTCAATATCAGACTGTAGAAGCAAAAAGTCATGATGACAATTTATAATTTTAAACAATTTCAAGTCATCTGCATATAACAACAGTTCCGAGTGCTTAACATAGGTAGTAATGTCATTTATAAAAAGTATAAAAAATAACGGACCGAGATTAGATCCTTGAGGAACACCAGAGGAAGGCATGAAATATTTTGATTTACAATTATTGTAATAAACGTAATTCTGTCGATTTTTAATGTAAGATTCGAAAAAACTAATCAGAGCAGGCGAGAAGCTGAATTGATGCTGAAGTTTGTAGAGCAAAATATCATGATTTACCTTGTCGAATGCCTTAGCAAAGTCAGTGTAAATTACATCCACTTGAGTATTTTTATTCATAGATTTGGTAATATATTCCGTAAAATTCACTAAATTAGTACACGTAGAATTTCCACTGACGAAGCCATGCTGGTAGGGGGTGATGGATCTAATGACATGACTGTACATGTATTTGTAAAGAATTTTTTCAAAACATTTTGCTATATTAGATAGTATGCAAATCGGTCTGTAATTTTCTACATTGTGGGCATCACCGGATTTAAGAATAGGAGAAACAACGGATTTTTTTAGAAGATCAGGAAAAGTGTTGGTTCTAAGAGACATGTTGAAAATAATAAATAGAGGTTCAATAAATATATCACGACAACCCTTTAGTATAAACGCCGGGAAATTATCAGGACCAGGAGAAGAGGAAACCTTGAGCTTATTTATAGCGTATTTAATATCATCCCTTGTTACTGATTTAATATTAAGCTGATCAAGAGTTACTGAGTCAGATGAGATGCTGGAGAAGTCAATGCATTGATTGTTAGAAGAGTAAACACTACCAAAATAGTCAGCAAAGCCTTGTGCAATGGATGTTGTTGATTGTAGTTGAATGTCTTTCAGATACATGTTACCAGGAATTCGTGTAGTTTGCTTCATTTTATTTACGTATGACCAGAAAAATTTGGTTCACCAACAATTTTATTTTCAACATCAGATATATAGTTGCGATAAGCAATTTTAATATCTATTTTTAATTTAGATCTCAATGCTTTAAATTCGTTGTAATAATAATCATTACCATATAACTTGTAAAGTTTGTGAGCTTTAGCTTTGAGTTTAATATTATTAATAATTTGTGTTGTAAACCAAGGTGGATAATGCGAATTTTTTTTACGGGTTCTAGGCACACATCTCTGAAAGACATTGTCAAGCAGAGCATAAAACTCTGATAGAGCTTCATTGACATCATTGCATGACTTCATAGTATTCCAATCTGTCTCATTTAATAATGAATACATTATTTCAAAGTCCGCTAGACGGAAATTATAATACCTATTATTATTAAATGTAGAATTGAGAGTAGCATGAGTTACAGAGTTTACGTTAATATTAAGTGAAGGATGATAATTATCTTCGCGTACTAAAGGATTATCATCATGTGATACAGTACAATTTAAGTTGGATACTACAACATCAAGGAGACGATTGTCAGAATTGAGGATTTTATTATATTGTGATCCACCAAGAAAATTACAGAAATTATTAAAACGGGCTACGTGATTATTGGTAAATTTAGAATTATAATAATGAACTAGATCAGTGATATTTAGATCCCCCACTAAGATAAAATCATTATTAAACAAGGCTCCAGATGATTCAAGACAGTCGTAGATCAAGTCTTGCTGTACTGCTGAGATAGGTGGAGGGGAATAAATAACTACAACAATTAGAGTTTTCCCCGTGTTTAAATGAACTTTTACACAAATAATATCAGCGACAGAATCAATATGTAAATCAAGTTTTACAAGTGAGGATTTATGCTTAGTGTGGACAGCACACAAGACACCGCCACCACGAGATTTGCCTACTCTGGCATTATCCCGATCTTTTCTATAAATTGAATAATTATTACTATCTAGAACTTCATTGTTATAAACAGAGTGATTGAGCCATGTTTCTGTAATTAGAATTAAATCATAATTACCTATAAGACTGTTAGTGTAAACATCTGTTAATTTGAATTTAAACCCCTAGCATTCTGATAGTAAATATCCATAAATGTATTGAAAAAAAACGAACACAGCAAATTGAGGGAGAATAAACAAAGTTTCTTAATTAAACCGTTAAAGACTAAATATATGCAGGTTCAAAGTACAATGAATAATGAAAAATATAAAGTACAATCGATTCACTGTTTACATTCGATCGAGTATGAAGTGTTGAAATTTAACAGCTGACAAATATAAGAAATATAAAATTATAGTGCGTTACAAATAGAGAACATAGTGCTATTAATGAAAACCGAGAGACAGTGATACTGTACAAATTACAAATTATCCAAGTATAACTTGTCAAATATTGTAACCTTTTTTACAACATTATTAGATTTATAAAATATATTGCCGTCGACAGTCCAGACATTACGGAAGCCAAACTTTTTGCTGATACTTTTAAAGCAGTCAAGGCGCTTCTTGGTAAGATCTTCTTTAACAGAAAAATCTGTGCCTTTTAGATGTTTTTTATTTTTTAGTATGATGCTTCGCGTTTTGTAAGACGTAAATTTGACAATAATTGGGCGAGGACGTTGACGATCAAGCACAGACTTATCACTAGCACTAGGTCGATGCACTTTCCCAACACGGTGACAACGATCAATATTTTCTGGAAGGACATCGATTGAAAGTTTGTCTTTAAATATTTCACAAACCTTGAGTTCGGCATCTTCAGATGGATCTTCAGGAACACCAAACACACGGATGCAATTCCTTCTTGAGTACTGTTCCAAGTTGTCGATTTCAGCTTCAAGTTGTAGATTTTTGGTGTTAAGATCATTGATGATGGCTTCGTATTTCATCTTTTGTTCCTCCAATTTGACGTTGAGTCTCGTGAAGATTTCATCGGCCAATTTGGTGATGAAGTTATCATCACTGAGAAGTTTACTCATAACTTCGGTAGTATGACGACTCATGATTAAAATAATGATAAGATGTAAAAACCGTTGCACAAGTAAGTATAATTTTGGCACTAAGATACTAATTTAGTATATTTTGGCACTACGAGAATAGAAATTCAGAGCAGCTGAAAAAATGCACGTCTACTCACGTTGAAACATTACTATATATTACATATACAAGAATATGACAGTTTAAATACTTGAAAAAGGCGTTTTATATGCTTTTGCATGCTTAAAACAACAATTTTATCTTGATTTCACCAACATTAGTTATTATACACGACAGAAACATGAATATGACAATTTAAATACTTGAAAACAGCATTTTGTATGTTTTTGCAAGCTGAAAACAGCTATTTAATCTTGATTTTGCAAACATAAGCCATTACACACGACATATACATGAATATGACAGTTTAAATACTTGAAAGCAGCATTTTGTATGTTTCTGCAAGCCGAAAACGGCTATTTTATCTCGATTTTGCAAACATAAGGCATTACACACGACATATACATGAAAATGACAGTTTAAGTACTTGAAAACGGGGTTTTGTATGCTTTTGCATGCTTAAAACAGCATTTTTATCTTGCTTTCACCAACATTAGCTATTATACACGACAGAAACATGAATATGACAGTTTAAATACTTTAAAACAGCATTTTGTATGTTTTTGCAAGCTGAAAACAGCTATTTTATCTTGATTTTGCAAACATAGGCCATTACACACGACATATACATGAATATGACAGTTTAAATACTTGAAAACAGCATTTTGTATGTTTTTGCAAGCTGAAAACAGCTATTTTATCTTGATTTTGCAAACATAAGCCATTACATACGACATATACATGAATATGGCAGTTCAAATACTTGAAAACGGTGTTTTGTTTGCTTTTGCATGCTTAAAACAGCATTTTTATCTTGCTTTCACCAACATTAGCTATTATACACGACAGAAACATAAATATGATAGTTTAGATACTTGAAAACAGCATTTTGTATGTTTTTGCAAGCTGAAAACAGCTATTTTATCTTGATTTTGCAAAAATAGGCCATTACACACGACATATACATGAATATGACAGTTTAAATACTTGAAAACAGCATTTTGTATGTTTTTGCAAGCTGAAAACAGCTATTTTATCTTGATTTTGCAAACATAAGCCATTACACACGACATATACATGAATATGACAGTTTAAATACTTAAAAACAGCACTTTGTATGTTTTTGCAAGCTGAAAACAGCTATTTTATCTTGATTTTTCAAACACAAGCTATTATACACGACATATACAAGAATATGACAGTTTAAATACTTGAAAAAGGCGTTTTATATGCTTTTGCATGCTTAAAACAACAATTTTATCTTGATTTCACCAACATTAGTTACTATACACGACAGAAACAAGAATATGACAATTTAAATACTTGAAAACAGCATTTTGTATGTTTTTGCAAGCTGAAAACAGCTATTTAATCTTGATTTTGCAAACATAAGCCATTACACACGACATATACATGAATATGACAGTTTAAATACTTGAAAACAGCATTTTGTATGTTTTTGCAAGCTGAAAACATCTACTTTATCTTGATTTTGCAAACATAAGCCATTACACACGACATATACATGAATATGACAGTTTAAATACTTGAAAACAGCATTTTGTATGTTTCTGCAAGCCGAAAACAGCTATTTTATCTCGATTTTGCAAACATAAGGCATTACACACGACATATACATGAATATGACAGTTTAAGTACTTGAAAACGGTGTTTTGTATGCTTTTGCATGCTTAAAACAGCATTTTTATCTTGCTTTCACCAACATTAGCTACTATACACGACAGAAACATGAATATGACAGTTTAAATACTTGAAAACAGCCTTTTGTATGTTTTTGCAAGCTGAAAACAGCTATTTTATCTTGATTTTGCCAACATAGGCCATTACACACGACATATACATGAATATGACAGTTTAAATACTTGAAAGCAGCATGTTGTATGTTTTTGAAAGCTGAAAACAGCTATTTTATCTTGATTTTTCAAACACAAGCTATTATACACGACATATACAAGAATATGACAGTTTAAATACTTGAAAAAGGCGTTTTATATGCTTTTGCATGCTTAAAACAACAATTTTATCTTGATTTCACCAACATTAGTTACTATACACGACAGAAACAAGAATATGACAATTTAAATACTTGAAAACAGCATTTTCTTTGTTTTTGCAAGCTGAAAACAGCTATTTAATCTTGATTTTGCAAACATAAGCCATTACACACGACATATACATGAATATGACAGTTTAAATACTTGAAAACAGCATTTTGTATGTTTTTGCAAGCTGAAAACATCTATTTTATCTTGATTTTGCAAACATAAGCCATTACACACGACATATACATGAATATGACAGTTTAAATACTTGAAAGCAGCATTTTGTATGTTTCTGCAAGCCGAAAACAGCTATTTTATCTCGATTTTGCAAACATAAGGCATTATACACGACATATACATGAATATGACAGTTTAAGTATTTGAAAACGGTGTTTTGTATGCTTTTGCATGCTTAAAACAGCAAAATTTTATCTTGCTTTCACAAACATTAGCTATTAGCTATTATACACGACAGAAACTTGAATATGACAGTTTAAGTACTTGAAAACAGCATTTTGTATGTTTTTGCAAGCTGAAAACAGCTATTTTATCTTGATTTTACAAACATAAGCCATTACACACGACATATACATAAATATGACAGTTTAAATACTTGAAAGCAGCATTTTGTATGTTTCTGCAAGCCGAAAACAGCTATTTTATCTTGATTTTACAAACATAGGCCATTACACACGACATATACATGAATATGACAGTTTAAATACTTGAAAACAGCATTTTGTATGTTTTTGAAAGCTGAAAACAGCTATTTTATCTTGATTTTGCAAACATAAGCCATTACATACGACATATACATGAATATGACAGTTTAAATACTTGAAAACGTTGTTTTGTATGCTTTTGCATGCTTAAAACAGCATTTTTATCTTTCTTTCACCAACATTAGCTATTATACATGACAGAAACATAAATATGACAATTTAAATACTTGAAAACAGCATTTTGTATGTTTTTGCAACCTGAAAACAGCTATTTAATCTTGATTTTGCAAACATAAACCATTACGCACGACATATACTTGAATATGACAGTTTAAATACTTGAAAACAGCATTTTGTATGTTTTTGCAAGCTGAAAACAGCTATTTTATCTTAATTTTGCAAACATAAGCCATTACACACGACATATACATGAATATGACAGTTTAAATACTTGAAAACGTTGTTTTGTATGCTTTTGCATGCTTAAAACAGCATTTTTATCTTTCTTTCACCAACATTAGCTATTATACACGCCAGAAACATGAATATGACAGTTTAAATACTTGAAAACAGCATTTTGTATGTTTTTGCAAGCTGAAAACAGCTAATTTTTATTGATTTTGCAAACATAAGCCATAACGCACGACATATACATGAATATGACAGTTTAAATACTTGAAAACAGCATTTTGTATGTTTTTGCAAGCAGAAAACAGCTATTTTATCTTAATTTTGCAAACATAAGCCATTACACACGACAGAAACATGAATATGGCAGTTTAAATACTTGAAAACAGCACTTTGTATGTTTTTGCAAGCTGAAAACAGCTATTTTATCTTGATTTTTCAAACACAAGCTATTATACACGACATATACAAGAATATGACAGTTTAAATACTTGAAAAAGGCGTTTTATATGCTTTTGCATGCTTAAAACAACAATTTTATCTTGATTTCACCAACATTAGTTATTATACACGACAGAAACATGAATATGACAATTTAAATACTTGAAAACAGCATTTTGTATGTTTTTGCAAGCTGAAAACAGCTATTTAATCTTGATTTTGCAAACATAAGCCATTACACACGACATATACATGAATATGACAGTTTAAATACTTGAAAGCAGCATTTTGTATGTTTCTGCAAGCCGAAAGCAGCTATTTTATCTCGATTTTGCAAACATAAGGCATTACACACGACATATACATGAATATGACAGTTTAAATACTTGAAAACGTTGTTTTGTATGCTTTTGCATGCTTAAAACAGCATTTTTATCTTGCTTTCACCAACATTAGCTATTATACACGACAGAAACATGAATATGACAGTTTAAATACTTGAAAACAGCATTTTGTATGTTTTTGCAAGCTGAAAACAGCTATTTTATCTTGATTTTGCAAACATAAGCCATTACACACGACATATACATGAATATGACAGTTTAAATACTTGAAAACAGCATTTTGTATGTTTTTGCAAGCAGAAAACAGCTATTTTATCTTGATTTTGCAAACATAAGCCATTACACACGACATATACATGAATATGACAGTTTAAATACTTGAGAACAGCATTTTGTATGTTCTTGCAAGCTGAAAACAGCTATTTTATCTTGATTTTGCAAACATAAGCCATTACACACGACATATACATGAATATGACAGTTTAAATACTTTAAAACAGCATTTTGTATGTTTTTGCAAGCAGAAAACAGCTATTTTATCTTGATTTTGCAAACATAAGCCATTACACATGACATATACATGAATATGACAGTTTAAATACTTGAAAACGGTGTTTTGTATGCTTTTGCATGCTTAAAACAGCATTTTTATCTTGCTACCACCAACATTAGCTATAATACACGACAGAAACATGAATATGACAGTTTAAATACTTGAAAACGGTGTTTTGTATACTTTTGCATGCTTAAAACAGCATTTTTATCTTGCTTTCACCAAAATTAGCTATTATACACGACAGAAACATGAATATGACAGTTTGAATACTTGAAAACAGCATTTTGTAGGTTTTTTCAAGCTGAAAAAAGCTATTTAATCTTGATTTTGCAAACATAAGCTATTACACACGACATATATATGAATATGACAGTTTAAATACTTGAAAATAGCATTTTGTATGTTTTTGCAAGCTGAAAACAGCTATTAATTCTTGATTTTGCAAACATAAGCCATTATACACGACATATACATGAATATGACAGTTTAAATACTTGAAAACAGCATTTTGTATGTTCTTGCAAGCTGAAAACAGCTATTTTATCTTGATTTTGCAAATATAAGCCATTACACACGACATATACATGAATATGACAGTTTAAATACTTGAAAACAGCATTTTGTATGTTTTTGCAAGCTGAAAACAGCTATTTTATCTTGATTTTGCAAATATATGCCATTACACACGACATATACATGAATATGACAGTTTAAATACTTGAAAACAGCATTTTGTATGTTTTTGCAAGCTGAAAACAGCTATTTTATATTGATTTTGCAAACATAAGCCATTACACACGACATATACATGAATATGACAGTTTAAATACTTGAAAACAGCATTTTGTATGTTTCTGCACGCCGAAAACAGCAATTTTATCTAGATTTTGCAAACATAAGGCATTACACACGACATATACATGAATATGACAGTTTAAGTACTTGAAAACGGTGTTTTGTATGCTTTTGCATGCTCAAAACAGCATTTTTATCTTGCTTTCACCAACATTAGCTATTATACACGACAGAAACATGAATATGACAGTTTAAATACTTGAAAACAGCATTTTGTATGTTTTTGCAAGCTGAAAACAGCTATTTTATCTTGATTTTGCAAACATAGTTTATTACACACGACATATACATGAATATGACAGTTTAAATACTTGAAAACAGCATTTTGTATGTTTTTGAAAGCTGAAAACAGCTATTTTATCTTGATTTTGCAAACATAAGCCATTACATACGACATATACATGAATATGGCAGTTTAAATACTTGAAAACGGTGTTTTATTTGCTTTTGCATGCTTAAAACAGCATTTTTATCTTGCTTTCACCAACATTAGCTATTATACACGACAGAAACATGAATATGACAGTTTAAATACTTGAAAACAGCATTTTGTATGTTTTTGCAAGCTGAAAACAGCTATTTTATCTTGATTTTACAAACATAGGCCATTACACACGACACATACATGAATATGACAGTTTAAATACTTGAAAACGGTGTTTTGTTTGCTTTTGCATACTTAAAACAGCATTTTTATCTTGCTTTCACCAACATTAGCTATAATACACGACAGAAACATGAATATGACAGTTTAAATATTTGAAAACAGCATTTTGTATGATTTTGCAAGCTGAAAACAGCTATTTTATCTTGATTTTGCAAACATAAGCCATTACACACGACATATA
>CAWWDY010001466.1:0-36393 GCA_963942605.1 Poecilus cupreus | reverse complement strand
TTTGCTGATAACAACTACTAAACGAAATTTTTTCCAGAATAAAATAATAAACTCAGATAACATGTCGAAAAGCGCCTGGAACATCATAAACGCTAAGAGAAAGAATAAAGCTGATCTGGGTTTAAAAATATCTTATAATGACGAAATCATTGATGACCCTAAGATCGTTGCAAATATGTTCAACCATCATTTTAAGGAAGCACCCCTGAACATCTTAAATCGCATTCCGGTGGTCAACACATCAAATGGGCACAGAAATGGTAATCATTTTTCCTCTAATCTTTTCTTGAACCCTTTCACTGAAACAGAATTATTTGAAACAATTTTAAACAAACTAAAAAATAAAAATTCAAGTGGGCCTGATAATGTGCCAAATTTTATTATTCGTAAATTTGCGCATCTTATTGCTGAGCCTCTAACTTATATTATTAATTTATCTTTTCAAAACGGTACTTTCCCGGCAAGTTTAAAATCGAATAAAGTAATTCCTGTTTACAAAAAAGGTGAAAAAACAAGTCTGGATAATTACAGGCCTATAGCTTTAACCTCGGGGTTTTCAAAGATTTTTGAATATTGTTTTTTGAATAGACTTGATTGCTTTCTAAACCAAAACTGTATTATTAATAATAATCAGTTCGGATTTAGAACAAATAGTTCAACTATCGATGCTTTACACTGTTTTTATAATAATATTATTCAAAATCTAAATAATGGGGAACACCCAATTGGTATATTATGTGATTTAAGTAAAGCTTTTGACTGTGTTGATCATTCCCGCTTGTTAGATAAGCTAGAGTGCGTAGGTGTTCGTGGAGTTGCCTTGAATTGGATTTCTACCTTTTTATCAAACAGACACCAATTCGTGTCTCTTAACTACACTAATAAGCAGTCGACTAATTATTTTGTTCAATCTAATTTAGCATTAATTGATGTAGGTCTTCCACAGGGTACTGTACTTGCTCCAGTTCTATTTACTATTTATATAAATGACTTATGTACAGTACTTTCTGATGATAGCATTCCTATTTTGTATGCCGATGATAGTACTATAATCATTTCGGACCCGGATAAAGATATTTTAATTAACAAATGCAATCACACCGTTCAGTCCCTAACTTCATGGTGTTGTGAAAATAAGTTATTTTTAAATAGTTCTAAAACAAAAATTCTTCATTTTCACATGAATCCCAATAACAATAATAATATTAACATTCGTTTTGGAGATAGCTTTAAAGGTACCGACAAATCAGCTCGTTTATTGGGTATGCTGGTAACTGATACCCTAAACTGGAATCCTCACTGTGACGATCTTATTATCAAACTTAATTCGACCTGTTATCAAATACGACATTTAAAAGAATATTTATATATTAATCAACTTTTAATTTTTTACTTTGCTTGCGTTGAGTCTCGCATACGTTATGGTATTTCCTTTTGGGGCGCTTTTAATGCTGCTCACAAAGTTTTTATAGCTCAAAAGAGAATTTTAAGATGTATCGCAGGAATCAGTCAAAGAACATCCTGTAGAGATATTTTTAAAAAATTTAATATTTTAAGTTTAACTTGCATCTATATTTGGGAAATAAGCAATTTTATTTTCAAGAATAAAACATCGTTTACCATGATTTCAGAGTTGCATCAACATAACACAAGAAAAAGAAATAATTTATACGTTCCTACTTCTAAGTTAAATGTTGTAAAAAATTCTCCTAACCGGATTGGTTTACAAATTTTTAACAAACTGCCCGATGTCATTAAATCAGAGACTAACTCTAGAAAATTCAAAAAAAGTCTAAAATTGTTCCTTCTGCATTACAACTTCTATGATTTAAATGAATTTTTTAATTTATAATTTATTTAACTTTTGTATCTGTTTATATATTTTATTTGTGACGTTTTCTATATACAATGTACTGTATCCTCAGAAAATAAATTATTATTATTATTATTATTAAGTTTCTGTCGTGTACAATAGCTAATGTTGGTGAAAGCAAGAGAAAAATGCTGTTTTAAGCATGCAAAAGCATACAAAACACCGTTTTCAAGTATTTAAATTGTCATATTCATGTTTCTGTCGTGCATAATAGCTAATGTTGGTGAAAGCGAGATAAAAATGCTGTTTTAAGCATGCAAAAGTATACAAAACACCGTTTTCAAGTATTTAAACTGTCATACTCATGTTTCTGTCGTGTATAATAGCTAATGTTTGTGAAAGTAAGATAAAAATGCTGTTTTAAGCATGCAAAAGCATACAAAACACCGTTTTTAAGTATTTAAACTGTCATATTCATGTTTCTGTCGTGTATAATAGCTAATGTTGGTGAAAGCAAGATAAAAATGCCGTTTTAAGCATGCAAAAGCATACAATACACCGTTTTCAAGTATTTAAACTTTCATATTCATGTATATGTCGTGTGTAATGGCTTATGTTTGCAAAATCAAGATAAAATTGCTGTTTTCAGCTTGCAAAAACATACAAAATGCTGTTTTCAAGTATTTAAACTGTCATATTCATGTTTCTGTCGTGTATAATAGCTAATGTTGGTAAAAGCAAGATAAAAATGCTGTTTTAAGCATGCAAAAGCATACAAAATACCGTTTTCAAGTATTTAAACTGTCATATTCATCTTTCTGTCGTGTATAATAGCTAATGTTGGTGAAAGCAAGATAAAAATGCTGTTTTAAGAATGCAAAAGCATACAAAACACCGTTTTCAAGTATTTAAACTGTCATATTCATGTATATGTCATGTGTAATGGCTTATGTTTGCAAAATCAAGATAAAATAGCTGTTTTCAGCTTGCAAAAACATACAAAATGCTGTTTTCAAGTATTTAATCTGTCATATTCATGTTTCTGTCGTGTATAATAGTTTATGTTGGTGAAAGCAAGATAAAAATGCTGTTTTAAGCATGCAAAATCATACAAAACACCGTTTTCAAATATTTAAACTGTCATATTCATGTTTCTGTCGTGTATAATAGCTAATGTTGGTGAAAGCAAGATAAAAATGCTGTTTTAAGCATGCAAAAGCATACAATACACCGTTTTCAAGTATTTAAACTGTCATATACATGTATATGTCGTGTGTAAAGGCTTATGTTTGCAAAATCAAAATAAAATAGCTGTTTTAAGCTTGCAAAAACATACAAAATGCTGTTTTAAGTATTTAAACTGTCATATTCATGTTTCTGTCGTGTATAATAGCTAATGTTGGTGAAAGCAAGATAAAAATGCTGGTTTAAGCATTCAAAAGCATACAGAACACCGTTTTCAAGTATTTAAAGTGTCATATTCATGTTTCTGTCGTGTCATATTCAAGTTTCTGTCGTGTACAATAGCTAATGTTGGTGAAAGCAAGATAAAAATGCTGTTTTAAGCATGCAAAAGCATACAAAACACCGTTTTCAAGTATTTAAATTGTCATATTCATGTTTCTGTCGTGCATAATAGCTAATGTTGGTGAAAGCAAGATAAAAATGCTGTTTTAAGCATGCAAAAGTATACAAAACACCGTTTTCAAGTATTTAAACTGTCATACTCATGTTTTTGTCGTGTATAATAGCTAATGTTTGTGAAAGTAAGATAAAAATGCTGTTTTAAGCATGCAAAAGCATACAAAACACCGTTTTTAAGTATTTAAACTGTCATATTCATGTTTCTGTCGTGTATAATAGCTAATGTTGGTGAAAGCAAGATAAAAATGCCGTTTTAAGCATGCAAAAGCATACAATACACCGTTTTCAAGTATTTAAACTTTCATATTCATGTATATGTCGTGTGTAATGGCTTATGTTTGCAAAATCAAGATAAAATTGCTGTTTTCAGCTTGCAATAACATACAAAATGCTGTTTTCAAGTATTTAAACTGTCATATTCATGTTTCTGTCGTGTATAATAGCTAATGTTGGTAAAAGCAAGATAAAAATGCTGTTTTAAGCATGCAAAAGCATACAAAACACCGTTTTCAAGTATTTAAACTGTCATATACATGTATATGTCGTGTGTAATGGCTTATGTTTGCAAAATCAAGATAAAATAGCTGTTTTAAGCTTGCAAAAACATACAAAATGCTGTTTTTAAGTATTTAAACTGTCATATTCATGTTTCTGTCGTGTATAATAGCTAATGTTGGTGAAAGCAAGATAAAAATGCTAGTTTAAGCATGCAAAAGCATACAGAACACCGTTTTCAAGTATTTAAAGTGTCATATTCATGTTTCTGTCGTGTCATATTCAAGTTTCTGTCGTGTACAATAGCTAATGTTGGTGAAAGCAAGATAAAAATTCTGTTTTAAGCATGCAAAAGCATACAAAACACCGTTTTCAAGTATTTAAACTGTCATATTCATGTTTCTGTCGTGTATAATAGCTAATGTTGGTGAAAGCAAGATAAAAATGCTGTTTTAAGAATGCAAAAGCATACAAAACACCGTTTTCAAGTCTTTAAACTGTCATATTCATGTATATGTCATGTGTAATGGCTTATGTTTGCAAAATCAAGATAAAATAGCTGTTTTCAGCTTGCAAAAACATACAAAATGCTGTTTTCAAGTATTTAAACTGTCATATTCATGTTTCTGTCGTGTATAATAGTTTATGTTGGTGAAAACAAGATAAAAATGCTGTTTTAAGCATGCAAAATCATACAAAACACCGTTTTCAAATATTTAAACTGTCATATTCATGTTTCTGTCGTGTATAATAGCTAATGTTGGTGAAAGCAAGATAAAAATGCTGTTTTAAGCATGCAAAAGCATACAATACACCGTTTTCAAGTATTCAAACTGTCATATTCATGTACGTGTCGTGTGTAATGGCTTATGTTTGCAAAATAAAGATAAAATTGCTGTTTTCAGCTTGCAAAAACATACAAAATGCTGTTTTAAAGTATTTAAACTGTCATATTCATGTTTCTGCCGTGTATAATAGCTAATGTTGGTGAAAGCAAGATAAAAATGCTGTTTTAAGCATGCAAAAGCATACATAACACCGTTTTCAAGTATTTAAACTGTCATATACATGTATATGTCGTGTGTAATGGCTTATGTTTGCAAAATCAAGATAAAAATAGCTGTTTTAAGCTTGCAAAAACATACAAAATGCTGTTTTCAAGTATTTAAACTGTCATATTCATGGTTCTGTCGTGTATAATAGCTAATGTTGGTGAAAGCAAGATAAATATGCTGTTTTAAGCATGCAAAAGCATACAAAACACCGTTTTTAAGTATTTAAACTGTCATATTCATGTTTCTGTCGTGTATAATAGCTAATGTTGGTGAAAGCAAGATAAAAATGCTGATTGAAGCATGCAAAAGCATACAAAACACCGTTTTCAAGTATTTAAACTGTCATATTCATGTATATGTCGTGTGTAATGGCTTATGTTTGCAAAATCAAGATAAAATTGCTGTTTTCAGCTTGCAAAAACATACAAAATGCTGTTCTCAAGTATTTAAACTGTCATATTCAAGTTTCTGTCGTGTATAATAGCTAATGTTGGTAATAGCAATATAAAAATGCGGTTTTAAGCATGCGAAAGCATACAAAACACCGTTTTCAAGTATTTAAATTGTCATATTCATGTTTCTGTCGTGTATAATAGCTAATGTTAGTGAAAGCAAGATAAAAATGCTGTTTTAAGCATGCAAAAGCATACAAAACACCGTTTTCAAGTATTTAAACTGTCATACTCATGTTTCTGTCGTGTATAATAACTAATGTTGGTGAAAGCAAGATAAAAATGCTGGTTTAAGCATGCAAAAGCATGCAGAACACCGTTTTCAAGTATTTAAAGTGTCATATTCATGTTTTTGTCGTGTATAATAACTAATGTTGGTGAAAGCAAGATAAAAATGCTGGTTTAAGCATGCAAAAGCATACAGAACACAGTTTTCAAGTATTTAAAGTGTCATATTCATGTTTCTGTCGTGTCATATTCAAGTTTCTGTCATGTACAATAGCTAATGTTGGTGAAAGCAAGATAAAAATGCTGTTTTAAGCATGCAAAAGCATACAAAACACCGTTTTCAAGTATTTAAACTGTCATAGTCATGTATATGTCGTGTGTAATAACTTATGTTTGCAAAATCAAGATAAAATTGCTGTTTTCAGCTTGTAAAAACATACAAAATGCTGTTCTCAAGTATTTAAACTGTCATATTCATGTATATGTCGTGTGTAATGGCTTATGTTTGCAAAATCAAGATAAAATAGCCGTTTTCAGCTTGCAAAAACATACAAAATGCTGTTTCCAAGTATTTAAACTGTCATATTTATGTTTCTGTCGTGCATAATAGCTAATGTTGGTGGAAGCAAGATAAAAATGCTGATTCAAGCATGCAAAAGCATACAAAACACGGTTTTCAAGTACTTAAAGTGTCATATTCATGTTTCTGTCGTGTATAATAGCTAATGTTGGTAAAAGCAAGATAAAAATGCTGTTTTAAGCATGCAAAAGCATACAAAATACCGTTTTCAAGTATTTAAACTGTCATATTCATGTTTCTGTCGTGAATAATAGCTAATGTTGGTGAAAGCAAGATAAAAATGCTGTTTTAAGCATGCAAAAGCATACAAAACACCATTTTCAAGTATTTAAACTGTCATATTCATGTATATGACGTGTGTAATGGCTTATGTTTGCAAAATCAAGATAAAATAGCTGTTGTCAGCTTGCAAAAACATACAAAATGCTGTTTTCAAGTATTTAAACTGTCATATTCATGTTTCTGTCGTGTATAATAGCTAATGTTGGTGAAAGCAAGATAAAAATGCTGATTTAAGCATGCAAAAGCATACAAAACACCGTTTTCAAGTATTTAAAGTGTCATATTCATGTTTCTGTCGTGTATAATAGCTAATGTTGGTGTAAGCAATATAAAAATGCTATTTTAAGCATGCAAAAGCATACAAAACACCGTTTTCAAGTATTTAAACTGTCATATTTATGTATATGTCGTGTGTAATGGCTTATGTTTGCAAAATCAAGATAAAATAGCCGTTTTCAGCTTGCAAAAACATACAAAATGCTATTTTCAAGTATTTAAACTGTCATATTCATGTTTCTGTCGTGTATAATAGCTAATGTTGGTGAAAGCAAGATAAAAATGCTGTTTTAAGCATGCAAAAGCATACAAAACATTGTTTTCAAGTAATAAAAGTGTCATATTCATGTTTCTGTCGTGTATAATAGCTAATGTTGGTGAAAGCAAGATAAAAATGCTGATTTAAGCATGCAAAAGCATACAAAACACCGTTTTCAAGTATTTAAACTGTCATATTCATGTATATGTCGTGTGTAATGGCTTATGTTTGCAAAATCAAGATAAAATTGCTGTTTTCAGCTTGCAAAAACCTACAAAATGCTGTTTTCAAGTATTTAAACTGTCATATTCATGTTTCTGTCGTGTATAATAGCTAATGTTGGTAAAAGCAAGATAAAAATGCTGTTTTAAGCATGCAAAAGCATACAAAACACCGTTTTCAAGTATTTATACTGTCATATACATGTATATGTCGTGTGTAATGGCTTATGTTTGCAAAATCAAGATAAAATAGCTGTTTTAAGATGCAAAAACATACAAAATGCTGTTTTTAAGTATTTAAACTGTCATATTCATGTTTCTGTCGTGTATAATAGCTAATGTTGGTGAAAGCAAGATAAAAATGCTGGTTTATGCATGCAAAAGCATACAGAACACCGTTTTCAAGTATTTAAAGTGTCATATTCATGTTTCTGTCGTGTCATATTCAAGTTTCTGTCGTGTACAATAGCTAATGTTGGTGAAAGCAAGATAAAAATGCTGTGTAAAGCATGCAAAAGCATACAAAACACCGTTTTCAAGTATTTAAACTGTCATATTCATGTATATGTCGTGTGTAATGGCTTATGTTTGCAAAATCAAGATAAAATTGCTGTTTTCAGCTTGCAAAAACATACAAAATGCTGTTCTCAAGTATTTAAACTGTCATATTCATGTATATGTCGTATGTAATGGCTTATGTTTGCAAAATCAAGATAAAATAGCCGTTTTCAGCTTGCAAAAACATACAAAATGCTGTTTTCAAGTATTTAAACTGTCATATTCATGTTTCTGTAGTGTATAATAGCTAATGTTGGTAATAGCAATATAAAAATGCTGTTTTAAGCATGCAAAAGCATACAAAACGCCGTTTTCAAGTATTTAAACTGTCATATTCATGTTTCTGTCGTGTATACTAGCTAATGTTGGTGAAAGAAAGATAAAAATGCTGTTTTAAGAATGCAAAAGCATACAAAACACCGTTTTCAAGTATTTAAACTGTCATATTCATGTATATGCCATGTGTAATGGCTTATGTTTGCAAAATCAAGATAAAATAGCTGTTTTCAGCTTGCAAAAACATACAAAATGCTGTTTTCAAGTATTTAAACTGTCATATTCATGTTTCTGTCGTGTATAATAGTTTATGTTGGTGAAAACAAGATAAAAATGCTGTTTTAAGCATGCAAAATCATACAAAACACCGTTTTCAAATATTAAAACTGTCATATTCATGTTTCTGTCGTGTATAATAGCTAATGTTGGTGAAAGCAAGATAAAAATGCTGTTTTAGGCATGCAAAAGCATACAATACACCGTTTTCAAGTATTTAAACTGTCATATTCATGTACATGTCGTGTGTAATGGCTTATGTTTGCAAAATAAAGATAAAATTGCTGTTTTCAGCTTGCAAAAACATACAAAATGCTGTTTTAAAGTATTTAAACTGTCATATTCATGTTTCTGTCGTGTATAATAGCTAATGTTGGTAAAAGCAAGATAAAAATGCTGTTTTAAGCATGCAAAAGCATACAAAACACCGTTTTCAAGTATTTAAACTGTCATATACATGTGTATGTCGTGTGTAATGGCTTATGTTTGCAAAATCAAGATAAAATAGCTGTTTTAAGCTTGCAAAAACATACAAAATGCTGTTTTTAAGTATTTAAACTGTCATATTCATGTTTCTGTCGTGTATAATAGCTAATGTTGGTGAAAGCAAGATAAAAATGCTGGTTTAAGCATGCAAAAGCATACAGAACACCGTTTTCAAGTATTTAAAGTGCCATATTCATGTTTCTGTCGTGTCATATTCAAGTTTCTGTCGTGTACAATAGCTAATGTTGGTGAAAGCAAGATAAAAATGCTGTTTTAAGCATGCAAAAGCATACAAAACACCGTTTTCAAGTATTTAAACTGTCATATTCATGTATATGTCGTGTGTAATGGCTTATGTTTGCAAAATCAAGATAAAATTGCTGTTTTCAGCTTGCAAAAACATACGAAATGCTGTTCTCAAGTATTTAAACTGTCATATTCATGTATATGTCTTGTGTAATGGCTTATGTTTGCAAAATCAAGATAAAATATCCGTTTTCAGCTTGCAAAAACATACAAAATGCTGTTCCCAAGTATTTAAACTGTCATATTCATGTTTCTGTCGTGTATAATAGCAAATGTTGGTAATAGCAATATAAAAATGCTGTTTTAAGCATGCAAAAGCATACAAAACACCGTTTTTAAGTATTTAAACTGTCATATTCATGTATATGTCGTGTGTAATGGCGTATGTTTGCAAAATCAAGATAAAATAGCTGTTTTCAGCTTGTAAAAACATACAAAATGCTGTTTTCAAGTATTTAAACTGTCATATTCATGTTTCTGTCGTGTATAATAGCTAATGTTCGTGAAAGCAAGATAAAAATGCTGATTTAAGTATGCAAAAGCATACAAAACACGGTTTTCAAGTACTTAAAGTGTCATATTCATGTTTTTGTCGTGTATAATAGCTAATGTTGGTAAATGCAAGATAAAAATGCTGTTTTAAGCATGCAAAAGCATACAAAATACCGTTTTCAAGTATTTAAACTGTCATATTCATGTTTCTGTCGTGTATAATAGATAATGTTGGTGAAAGCAAGATAAAAATGCTGTTTTAAGCAAGCAAAAGCATACAAAACACGGTTTTCAAGTATTTAAACTGTCATATTCATGTATATGTCGTGTGTAATAGCTTATGTTTGCAAAATCAAGATAAAATTGCTGTTTTCAGCTTGCAAAAACAAACAAAATGCTATTCTCAAGTATTTAAATTGTCATATTCCTGTTTCTGTCGTGTGGAAAAGCTAATGTTGGTGAAAGCAAGATAAAAATGCTGTTTTAAGCATGCAAAAGCATACAAAACACCGCTTTTAAGTATTTAAACTGTCATATTCATGTATATGTCGTGTGTAATGGCTTATGTTTGCAAAATCAAGATAAAATAGCTGTTTTCAACTTGCAAAAACATACAAAATGCTGTTTTCAAGTATTTTAACTGTCATATTCATGTTTCTGTCGTGTATAATAGCTAATGTTGGTGAAAGCAAGATAAAAATGCTGATTTAAGCATGCAAAAGCATACAAAACACCGTTTTCAAGTATTTAAAGTGTCATATTCATGTTTCTGTCGTGTATAATAGCTAATGTTGGTAAAAGCGATATAAAAATGCTATTTTAAGCATGCAAAAGCATACAAAACACCGTTTTCAAGTATTTAAACTGTCATATTTACGTATATGTCGTGTGTAATGGCTTATCTTTGCAAAATTAAGATAAAATAGCCGTTTTCAGTTTGCAAAAACATACCAAATGCTGTTTTCAAGTATTTAAACTGTCATATTCATGTTTCTGTCGTGTATAATAGCTAATGTTGGTGAAAGCAAGATAAAAATGCTATTTTAAGCATGCAAAAGCATACAAAACATCGTTTTCAAGTAATAAAAGTGTCATATTCATGTTTCTGTCGTGTATAATAGCTAATGTTGGTGAAAGCAAGATAAAAATGCTGATTTAAGCATGCAAAAGCATACAAAACACCGTTTTCAAGTATTTAAACTGTCATATTTATGTATATGTCGTGTGTAATGGCTTATGTTTGCAAAATCAAGATAAAATTGCTGTTTTCAGCTTGCAAAAACATACAAAATGCTGTTCTCAAGTATTTAAACTGTCATATTCATGTATATGTCGTGTGTAATGGCTTATGTTTGCAAAATCAAGATAAAATAGCCGTTTTCAGCTTGCAAAAACATACAAAATGCTGTTTTCAAGTATTTAAACTGTCATATTCATGTTTCTGTCGTGTATAATAGCTAATGTTGGTAATAGCAATATAAAAATGCTGTTTTAAGCATGCAAAAGCATACAAAACACCGTTTTCAAGTATTTAAACTGTCATACGCATGTTTCTGTCGTGTATAATAGCTAATGTTGGTGAAAGCAAGATAAAAATGCTGTTTTAAGCATGCAAAAGCATACAAAACACCGTTTTCAAATATTTAAACTGTCATATTCATGTTTCTGTCGTGTATAATAGCTAATGTTGGTGAAAGCAAGATAAAAATGCTGTTTTAAGCATGCAAAAGCATACAATACATCGTTTTCAAGTATTTAAACTGTCATATTCATGTACATGTCGTGTGTAATGGCTTATGTTTGCAAAATAAAGATAAAATTGCTGTTTTCAGCTTGCAAAAACATACAAAATGCTGTTTTAAAGTATTTAAACTGAAATATTCATGTTTCTGTCGTGTATAATAGCTAATGTTGGTGAAAGCAAGATAAAAATGCTGTTTTAAGCATGCAAAAGCATACAAAACACCGTTTTCAAGTATTTAAACTGTCATATACATGTGTATGTCGTGTATAATGGCTTATGTTTGCAAAATCAAGATAAAATAGCTGTTTTAAGCTTGCAAAAACATACAAAATGCTGTTTTTAAGTATTTAAACTGTCATATTCATGTTTCTGTCGTGTATAATAGCTAATGTTGGTGAAAGCAATATAAAAATGCTGGTTTAAGCATGCAAAAGCATACAGAACACCGTTTTCAAGTATTTAAAGTGCCATATTTATGTTTCTGTCGTGTCATATTCAAGTTTCTGTCGTGTACAATAGCTAATGTTGGTGAAAGCAAGATAAAAATGCTGTTTTAAGCATGCAAAAGCATACAAAACACCGTTTTCAAGTATTTAAACTGTCATATTCATGTATATGTCGTGTGTAATGGTTATGTTTGCAAAATCAAGATAAAATTGCTGTTTTCAGCTTGCAAAAACATACAAAATGCTGTTCTCAAGTATTTAAACTGTCATATTCATGTATATGTCGTGTGTAATGGCTTATGTTTGCAAAATCAAGATAAAATATCCGTTTTCAGCTTGCAAAAACATACAAAATGCTGTTCCCAAGTATTTAAACTGTCATATTCATGTTTCTGTTGTGTATAATAGCAAATGTTGGTAACAGCAATATAAAAATGCTGTTTTAAGCATGCAAAAGCATACAAAACACCGTTTTTAAGTATTTAAACTGTCATATTCATGTATATGTCGTGTGTAATGGCTTATGTTTGCAAAATCAAGATAAAATAGCTGTTTTCAGCTTGTAAAAACATACAAAATGCTGTTTTCAAGTATATAAACTGTCATATTCATGTTTCTGTCTTGTATAATAGCTAATGTTGGTGAAAGCAAGATAAAAATGCTGATTTAAGCATGCAAAAGCATACAAAACACGGTTTTCAAGTACTTAAAGTGTCATATTCATGTTTCTGTCGTATATAATAGCTAATGTTGGTAAATGCAAGATAAAAATGCTGTTTTAAGCATGCAAAAGCATACAAAATACCGTTTTCAAGTATTTAAACTGTCATATTCATGTTTCTGTGGTGTATAATAGCTAATGTTGGTGAAAGCAAGATAAAAATGCTGTTTTAAGCATGCAAAAGCATACAAAACACCGTTTTCAAGTATTTAAACTGTCATATTTATGTATATGTCGTGTGTAATGGCTTATGTTTGCAAAATCAAGATAAAATAGCTGTTTTCAGCTTGCAAAAACAAACAAAATGCTATTCTCAAGTATTTAAATTGTCATATTCATGTTTCTGTGGTGTGGAAAAGCTAATGTTGGTGAAAGCAAGATAAAAATGCTGTTTTAAGCATGCAAAAGCATACAAAACACCGCTTTTAAGTATTTAAACTGTCATATTCATATATATGTCGTGTGTAATGGCTTATGTTTGCAAAATCAAGATAAAATAGCTGTTTTTAGCTTGCAAAAACATACAAAATGCTGTTTTCAAGTATTTAAACTGTCATATTCATGTTTCTGTCGTGTATAATAGCTAATGTTGGTGAAAGCAAGATAAAAATTCTGATTTAAGCATGCAAAAGCATACAAAACACCGTTTTCAAGTATTTAAAGTGTCATATTCATGTTTCTGTCGTGTATAATAGCTAATGTTGGTAAAAGCAATATAAAAATGCTATTTTAAGCATGCAAAAGCATATAAAACACCGTTTTCAAGTATTTAAACTGTCATATTTATGTATATTGAAGCCATACGACAATTTCGAAATATATTTTTATTTTAATTGTGTTAATATTGTTTTCTATGGCCATAGAAATGTTTTGTTTTGATATCAATACTGTTTTTTTTTTTGTGTGTGTATGGTTTTTTTGTGGTTTATGCTATTTTCGGAAGGCTCCGAGGGCCGAGCACACGTGTCCGCTAAGTCATGAGATGACATCAGCGCGTTCGAAGTAAACAACTTGACCGATGCGAGCGGGCTCTGTGTAAGGTCTACGACGTATTAGCGCAGCTGCACTACAAGCGTCAGGCAGTCTACAGGCGGGGTGCTGAAGACTACTGACTGCGCGTGGCACCCTGGGTTTTCTGAGGGAACGAGAGGGAAATTTTTGTATATATACTGTAAAATCTGCTTCAGTCGGGGAGACCATGCGTGGTCTCCACTCTGACATCATGTTAGCGTGAGTGTTTGAGTTCTCAGATTCCTTTTACCCATCTCATTGCTTTGGTACTCGAGGCAGACTCCTTTTACCCATCTCATTGCTTTGGTACTCGAGGCAGATTCCTTTTACCCATCTCATTGCTTTGGTACTCGAGGCAGATTCCTTTTACCCATCTCATTGCTTTGGTACTCGAGGCAGATTCCTTTTACCCATCTCATTGCTTTGGTACTCGAGGCAGATTCCTTTTACCCATCTCATTGCTTTGGTACTCGAGGCAGATTCCTTTTACCCATCTCATTGCTTTGGTACTCGAGGCAGACTCCTTTTACCCATCTCATTGCTTTGGTACTCGAGGCAGATTCCTTTTACCCACCTCATTGCTTTGGTACTCGAGGCAGATTCCTTTTACCCATCTCATTGCTTTGGTACTCGAGGCAGATTCCTTTTACCCATCTCATTGCTTTGGTACTCGAGGCAGATTCCTTTTACCCATCTCATTGCTTTGGTACTCGAGGCAGACCTTTTACCCATCCTATTGCTTTGGTACTCGAGGCAGATCTTTTACCCATCCTATTGCTTTGGTACTCGAGGCAGATCTTTTACCCACCTTATTGCTTTGGTACTCGAGGCAGACCTTTTACTCATCCTGTTACCTTTGGCCAAGGTACGGATGAGATCCTTAACTACCGCTCTTGCTGCTTTGGCAGGAGTTTCCTTTTACCCATCATAATTTTTTGTTTGTGGAACTCTCGACTCAAAGACATGATTTAGTTTTAAGAATGGTTATTTCTCACAAAAATAACAATTCACTTTGGGGCAAGATTAGTTTGCGATACTGACAACGGCCACAATGATATAATTATTGAGTTTTGAATAATTATTTGATCGAGTGTTTTCTGTTTTTTATGTGCAATAAATGCACCAACGATTATGTTCAATAAATGCACCAACGATTATGTGCAATATATGCACCAACGATTATGTGCAACAAATGCACCAACGATTATGTGCAACAAATGCACCAACGATTATGTGCAACAAATGCACCAACGATTATGTGCATGTTTGCACCAACGATAGCAGAAAACACTGATTCGTAGATTTAACAGTAAATAATCTGAGTGTTGAATACACTATGAAATTGTTGTGGTTCGTTTGGAAGTATTAATGTTGTTCATTTTTGATATATTTAAATCTGATAAACATCATTTTGATTATTTGATTTTTGCGACAATATTTTTGTATTTATGGATATTTATTATTTTGGTTCTCTCTGCTTGAGGTTTTTGTCGTGGTTTCCCTCTTGCGATTAAAGGCGAAGGCCGGAGAGTTATTTTGTTTTGTGTTTCCACGACAGAACTTTGTGTTCAAACCACTCTGTTCGTTCTAAATTATTATGATATTATGATGATTTTCTTTTATTTTGGATATTTATTAGTTTCAATAAATGCACAAGGTGTGACTTCACAGTCATTTCTTTTGGAAGGAATTTAAACTCTTTCATTTCAAATGAACCTATCCCGATCCCTCCACCATTGATAGCTACTTCGTATTATGGACATTTTTGGGGTTACATTTATTTTATTTCAAACACAACGTAGGCGACGATTTGACGGATATTTTTATACTAGACGATTGTACTGTTACAAAAATTGGTGCCGTGAGCAGGATACGGAGTTTTAAAAGCTATCAATTGGGGGAGAAAGGAGTGAGGTTCAGATTTATTTATTTAGCGACAGGTTATTCGAGGTAGGAAAATTGCATTTTAAAACATTAGATGTAAACTTTGAGCAGAGATTTGAAATTTACGTATTATTATTAACGTGGATAATATTTTACAATACTAACGTTATAACCTCAAGCGACTGCGATGTTAATCAATAAATTATACCAACTAATTTTAAAAAAGAAAGAACGTTCAAAGAGCTAGCTAGTTATTTTTCTAAAATTAGGGAAACAGAATTTTAGGCAAATTCTTGTTCAGTAGGTTGTGAATCTGGTAGTTTGCGGCTCAGTTGAACAAATAGCTATTTATTAGGAACAACAGAAGATATTATTTTGATTCGTAGGGAACTAGAAAGTAAAGAATGGGGGAGAGGTCTACGACTGTAAATAGAACACGTTACAAGAAGAATTAATGCAACCAAGATATCATTGCCAAATGGGAGATGCAGCATTGAAGTAAACTAGTTTACCATCCCAAAATGATGTAAGGAGTAAAGAAGAAAATACCCTGAGCTCAGTGAAAATTTTGTGGACAATGGACTAGATTCCGTGAGATACAGTACGAGAAAGATTAATCACCGGTGCAGAGATTTATTTGTCTAGAATTGACTGAGGAAGAGAAGTTCTTTGATTTATCATCATCAGTAAACGGATTAAGAAAGGAGACAGAAAGGCCGAACAACGTTAGCCAACCCAGAAAATTGCGAAGCAAACTACAATCGGAAAAAAACAGAAAGGACAACAATTAACGTAGCTGCGGGAACCATTGTACGGTGCGAAACGAACAGACTTTAGGGCGGAGACAGCGGGTAAGAAGCATCAACATAAGTACTTCATCATTTAGAAATCACTGGCGTCAACAAATTATCAGGAATTTTTATTTTCTAATCAGCTGTTAAACATTAATCCTTTGCAGATTAGGTAGCGGTAACCTCCTGCTGGGAAACTGAAGTGCGCCATCGAGGGTCGAAATTGTAGAAATAAGTATTGATAACTTTTTACTTCTTTGTTTCAGAACTGAGAAAAGATATTGTAAATGTAAAGACAATCTTGCATGATTGTTGATACATTTAAATATCTTGGGGGAGATTGAAGCGGTACGACAATTTCGAAATATATTTTTATTTTAATTGTGTTAATATTGTTTTCTATGGCCATAGAAATGTTTTGTTTTGATATCAATACTGTTTTTTTTTGTGTGTGTATGTTTTTTTTGTGGTTTATGCTATTTTCGGAAGGCTCCGAGGGCCGAGCACACGTGTCCGCTAAGTCATGAGATGACATCAGCGCGTTCGAAGTAAACAACTTGACCGATGCGAGCGGGCTCTGTGTAAGGTCTACGACGTATTAGCGCAGCTGCACTACAAGCGTCAGGCAGTCTACAGGCGGGGTGCTGAAGACTACTGACTGCGCGTGGCACCCTGGGTTTTCTGAGGGAACGAGAGGGAAATTTTTGTATATATACTGTAAAATCTGCTTCAGTCGGGGAGACCATGCGTGGTCTCCACTCTGACATCATGTTAGCGTGAGTGTTTGAGTTCTCAGATTCCTTTTACCCATCTCATTGCTTTGGTACTCGAGGCAGACTCCTTTTACCCATCTCATTGCTTTGGTACTCGAGGCAGATTCCTTTTACCCATCTCATTGCTTTGGTACTCGAGGCAGATTCCTTTTACCCATCTCATTGCTTTGGTACTCGAGGCAGATTCCTTTTACCCATCTCATTGCTTTGGTACTCGAGGCAGATTCCTTTTACCCATCTCATTGCTTTGGTACTCGAGGCAGATTCCTTTTACCCATCTCATTGCTTTGGTACTCGAGGCAGACTCCTTTTACCCATCTCATTGCTTTGGTACTCGAGGCAGATTCCTTTTACCCACCTCATTGCTTTGGTACTCGAGGCAGATTCCTTTTACCCATCTCATTGCTTTGGTACTCGAGGCAGATTCCTTTTACCCATCTCATTGCTTTGGTACTCGAGGCAGATTCCTTTTACCCATCTCATTGCTTTGGTACTCGAGGCAGACCTTTTACCCATCCTATTGCTTTGGTACTCGAGGCAGATCTTTTACCCATCCTATTGCTTTGGTACTCGAGGCAGATCTTTTACCCACCTTATTGCTTTGGTACTCGAGGCAGACCTTTTACTCATCCTGTTACCTTTGGCCAAGGTACGGATGAGATCCTTAACTACCGCTCTTGCTGCTTTGGCAGGAGTTTCCTTTTACCCATCATAATTTTTTGTTTGTGGAACTCTCGACTCAATGACATGATTCAGTTTTAAGAATGGTTATTTCTCACAAAAATAACAATTCACTTTGGGGCAAGATTAGTTTGCGATACTGACAACGGCCACAATGATATAATTATTGAGTTTTGAATAATTATTTGATCGAGTGTTTTCTGTTTTTCATGTGCAATAAATGCACCAACGATTATGTGCAATAAATGCACCAACGATTATGTGCAATATATGCACCAACGATTATGTGCAACAAATGCACCAACGATTATGTGCAACAAATGCACCAACGATTATGTGCAACAAATGCACCAACGATTATGTGCATGTTTGCACCAACGATTATGTGCAATAAATGCACCAACGATTATGTGCATGTTTGCACCAACGATAGCAGAAAACACTGATTCGTAGATTTAACAGTAAATAATCTGAGTGTTGAATACACTATGAAATTGTTGTGGTTCGTTTGGAAGTATTAATGTTGTTCATTTTTGATATATTTAAATCTGATAAACATCATTTTGATTATTTGATTTTTGCGACAATATTTTTGTATTTATGGATATTTATTATTTTGGTTCTCTCTGCTTGAGGTTTTTGTCGTGGTTTCCCTCTTGCGGTTAAAGGCGAATGCCGGAGAGTTATTTTGTTTTGTGTTTCCACGGCAGAACTTTGTGTTCAAACCACTCTGTTCGTTCTAAATTATTATGATATTATGATGATTTTCTTTTATTTTGGATATTTATTAGTTTCAATAAATGCACAAGGTGTGACTTCACAGTCATGTCTTTTGGAAGGAATTTAAACTCTTTCATTTCAAATGAACCTATCCCGATCCCTCCACCATTGATAGCTACTTCGTATTACGGACATTTTTGGGGTTACATTTATTTTATTTCAAACAAAACGTAGGCGACGATTGACGGATATTTTTATACTAGACGATTGTACTGTTACAATATGTCGTGTGTAATGGCTTATGTTTGCAAAATCAAGATAAAATAGCCGTTTTCAGCTTGCAAAAACATACCAAATGCTGTTTTCAAGTATTTAAACTGTCATATTCATGTTTCTGTCGTGTATAATAGCTAATGTTGGTGAAAGCAAGATAAAAATGCTGTTTTAAGCATGCAAAAGCATACAAAACATCGTTTTCAAGTAATAAAAGTGTCATATTCATGTTTCTGTCGTGTATAATAGCTAATGTTGGTGAAAGCAAGATAAAAATGCTGATTTAAGCATGCAAAAGCATACAATACGCCGTTTTCAAGTATTTAAACTATCATATTCATGTATATGTCGTGTGTAATGGCTTATGTTTGCAAAATCAAGATAAAATAGCTGTTTTAAGATGCAAAAACATACAAAATGCTGTTCTCAAGTATTTAAACTGTCATATTCATGTATATGTCGTGTATAATGGCTTATGTTTGCAAAATCAAGATAAAATAGCCGTTTTCAGCTTGTAAAAACATACAAAATGCTGGTTTCAAGTATTTAAACTGTCATATTCATGTTTCTGTCGTGTATAATAGCTAATGTTGGTAATAGCAATATAAAAATGCTGTTTTAAGCATGCAAAAGCATACAAAACACCGTTTTCAAGTATTTAAACTGTGATACGCATGTTTCTGTCGTGTATAATAGCTAATGTTGGTGAAAGCAAGATAAAAATGCTGTTTTAAGCATGCAAAAGCATACAAAACACCGTTTTCAAGTATTTAAACTGTCATATTCATGTTTCTGTCGTGTATAATAGCTAATGTTGGTAAAAGCAAGATAAAAATGCTGTTTTAAGAATGCAAAAGCATACAAAACACCGTTTTCAAGTATTTAAACTGTCATATTCATGTATATGTCATGTGTAATGGCTTATGTTTGCAAAATCAAGATAAAATAGCTGTTTTCAGCTTGCAAAAACATACAAAATGCTGTTTTCAAGTATTTAAACTGTCATATTCATGTTTCTGTCGTGTATAATAATTTATGTTGGTGAAAGCAAGATAAAAATGCTGTTTTAAGCATGCAAAATCATACAAAACACCGTTTTCAAATATTTAAACTGTCATATTCATGTTTCTGTCGTGTATAATAGCTAATGTTGGTGAAAGCAAGATAAAAACGCTGTTTTAAGCATGCAAAAGCATACAATACACGGTTTTCAAGTATTTAAACTGTCATATTCATGTACATGTCGTGTGTAATGGCTTATGTATGCAAAATAAAGATAAAATTGCTGTTTTCAGCTTGCAAAAACATACAAAATGCTGTTTTAAAGTATTTAAACTGTCATATTCATGTTTCTGTCGTGTATAATAGCTAATGTTGGTGAAAGCAAGATAAAAATGCTGTTTTAAGCATGCAAAAGCATACAAAACACCGTTTTCAAGTATTTAAAGTGTCATATACATGTGTATGTCGTGTGTAATGGCTTATGTTTGCAAAATCAAGATAAAATAGCTGTTTTAAGCTTGCAAAAACATACAAAATGCTGTTTTTAAGTATTTAAACTGTCATATTCATGTTTCTGTCGTGTATAATAGCTAATGTTGGTGAAAGCAAGATAAAAATGCTGGTTTAAGCATGCAAAAGCATACAGAACACCGTTTTCAAGTATTTAAAGTGCCATATTCATGTTTCTGTCGTGTCATATTCAAGTTTCTGTCGTGTACAATAGCTAATGTTGGTGAAAGCAAGATAAAAATGCTGTTTTAAGCATGCAAAAGCATACAAAACACCGTTTTCAAGTATTTAAACTGTCATATTCATGTATATGTCGTGTGTAATGGCTTATGTTTGCAAAATCAAGATAAAATTGCTGTTTTCAGCTTGCAAAAACATACAAAATGCTGTTCTCAAGTATTTAAACTGTCATATTCATGTATATGTCGTGTGTAATGGCTTATGTTTGCAAAATCAAGATAAAATATCCGTTTTCAGCTTGCAAATACATACAAAATGCTGTTCCCAAGTATTTAAACTGTCATATTCATGTTTCTGTTGTGTATAATAGCAAATGTTGGTAACAGCAATATAAAAATGCTGTTTTAAGCATGCAAAAGCATACAAAACACCGTTTTTAAGTATTTAAACTGTCATATTCATGTATATGTCGTGTGTAATGGCTTATGTTTGCAAAATCAAGATAAAATAGCTGTTTTAAGATGCAAAAACATACAAAATGCTGTTCTCAAGTATTTAAACTGTCATATTCATGTATATGTCGTGTATAATGGCTTATGTTTGCAAAATCAAGATAAAATAGCCGTTTTCAGCTTGTAAAAACATACAAAATGCTGGTTTCAAGTATTTAAACTGTCATATTCATGTTTCTGTCGTGTATAATAGCTAATGTTGGTAATAGCAATATAAAAATGCTGTTTAAGCATGCAAAAGCATACAAAACACCGTTTTCAAGTATTTAAACTGTGATACGCATGTTTCTGTCGTGTATAATAGCTAATGTTGGTGAAAGCAAGATAAAAATGCTGTTTTAAGCATGCAAAAGCATACAAAACACCGTTTTCAAGTATTTAAACTGTCATATTCATGTTTCTGTCGTGTATAATAGCTAATGTTGGTAAAAGCAAGATAAAAATGCTGTTTTAAGAATGCAAAAGCATACAAAACACCGTTTTCAAGTATTTAAACTGTCATATTCATGTATATGTCATGTGTAATGGCTTATGTTTGCAAAATCAAGATAAAATAGCTGTTTTCAGCTTGCAAAAACATACAAAATGCTGTTTTCAAGTATTTAAACTGTCATATTCATGTTTCTGTCGTGTATAATAATTTATGTTGGTGAAAACAAGATAAAAATGCTGTTTTAAGCATGCAAAATCATACAAAACACCGTTTTCAAATATTTAAACTGTCATATTCATGTTTCTGTCGTGTATAATAGCTAATGTTGGTGAAAGCAAGATAAAAATGCTGTTTTAAGCATGCAAAAGCATACAATACACCGTTTTCAAGTATTTAAACTGTCATATTCATGTACATGTCGTGTGTAATGGCTTATGTATGCAAAATAAAGATAAAATTGCTGTTTTCAGCTTGCAAAAACATACAAAATGCTGTTTTAAAGTATTTAAACTGTCATATTCATGTTTCTGTCGTGTATAATAGCTAATGTTGGTGAAAGCAAGATAAAAATGCTGTTTTAAGCATGCAAAAGCATACAAAACACCGTTTTCAAGTATTTAAAGTGTCATATACATGTGTATGTCGTGTGTAATGGCTTATGTTTGCAAAATCAAGATAAAATAGCTGTTTTAAGCTTGCAAAAACATACAAAATGCTGTTTTTAAGTATTTAAACTGTCATATTCATGTTTCTGTCGTGTATAATAGCTAATGTTGGTGAAAGCAAGATAAAAATGCTGGTTTAAGCATGCAAAAGCATACAGAACACCGTTTTCAAGTATTTAAAGTGCCATATTCATGTTTCTGTCGTGTCATATTCAAGTTTCTGTCGTGTACAATAGCTAATGTTGGTGAAAGCAAGATAAAAATGCTGTTTTAAGCATGCAAAAGCATACAAAACACCGTTTTCAAGTATTTAAACTGTCATATTCATGTATATGTCGTGTGTAATGGCTTATGTTTGCAAAATCAAGATAAAATTGCTGTTTTCAGCTTGCAAAAACATACAAAATGCTGTTCTCAAGTATTTAAACTGTCATATTCATGTATATGTCGTGTGTAATGGCTTATGTTTGCAAAATCAAGATAAAATATCCGTTTTCAGCTTGCAAATACATACAAAATGCTGTTCCCAAGTATTTAAACTGTCATATTCATGTTTCTGTTGTGTATAATAGCAAATGTTGGTAACAGCAATATAAAAATGCTGTTTTAAGCATGCAAAAGCATACAAAACACCGTTTTTAAGTATTTAAACTGTCATATTCATGTATATGTCGTGTGTAATGGCTTATGTTTGCAAAATCAAGATAAAATAGCTGTTTTCAGCTTGTAAAAACATACAAAATGCTGTTTTCAAGTATTTAAACTGTCATATTCATGTTTCTGTCTTGTATAATAGCTAATGTTGGTGAATGCAAGATAAAAATGCTGATTTAAGCATGCAAAAGCATACAAAACACGGTTTTCAAGTACTTAAAGTGTCATATTCATGTTTCTGTCATGTATAATAGCTAATGTTGGTAAATGCAAGATAAAAATGCTGTTTTAAGCATGCAAAAGCATACAAAATACGGTTTTCAAGTATTTAAACTGTCATATTCATGTTTCTGTCGTGTATAATAGCTAATGTTGGTGAAAGCAAGATAAAAATGCTGTTTTAAGCATGCAAAAGCATACAAAACACCGTTTTCAAGTATTTAAACTGTCATATTCATGTATATGTCGTGTGTAATGGCTTATGTTTGCAAAATCAAGATAAAATAGCTGTTTTCAGCTTGCAAAAACAAACAAAATGCTATTCTCAAGTATTTAAATTGTCATATTCATGTTACTGTCGTGTGGAAAAGCTAATGTTGGTGAAAGCAAGATAAAAATGCTGTTTTAAGCATGCAAAAGCATACAAAACACCGCTTTTAAGTATTTAAACTGTCATATTCATGTATATGTCGTGTGTAATGGCTTATGTTTGCAAAATCAAGATAAAATAGCTGTTTTCAGCTTGCAAAAACATACAAAATGCTGTTTTCAAGTATTTAAACTGTCATATTCATGTTTCTGTCGTGTATAATAGCTAATGTTGGTGAAAGCAAAATAAAAATGCTGATTTAAGCATGCAAAAGCATACAAAACACCGTTTTCAAGTATTTAAAGTGTCATATTCATGTTTCTGTCGTGTATAATAGCTAATGTTGGTAAAAGCAATATAAAAATGCTATTTTAAGTATGCAAAAGCATACAAAACACCGTTTTCAAGTATTTAAACTGTCATATTTATGTATATGTCGTGTGTAATGGCTTATGTTTGCAAAATCAAGATAAAATAGCCGTTTTCAGCTTGCAAAAACATACCAAATGCTGTTTTCAAGTATTTAAACTGTCAAATTCATGTTTCTGTCGTGTATAATAGCTAATGTTGGTGAAAGCAAGATAAAAATGCTGTTTTAAGCATGCAAAAGCATACAAAACATCGTTTTCAAATAATAAAAGTGACATATTCATGTTTCTGTCGTGTATAATAGCTAATGTTGGTGAAAGCAAGATAAAAATGCTAATTTAAGCATGCAAAAGCATACAATACACCGTTTTCAAGTATTTAAACTGTCATATTCATGTATATGTCGTGTGTAATGGCTTATGTTTGCAAAATCAAGATAAAATTGCTGTTTTCAGCTTGCAAAAACATACAAAATGCTGTTTTCAAGTATTTAAACTGTCATATTCATGTTTCTGTCGTGTATAATAGCTAATGTTGGTAAAAGCAAGATAAAAATGCTGTTTTAAGCATGCAAATGCATACAAAACACCGTTTTCAAGTATTTAAACTGTCATATACATGTATATGTCGTGTGTAATGGCTTATGTTTGCAAAATCAAGATAAAATAGCTGTTTTAAGATGCAAAAACATACAAAATGCTGTTTTTAAGTATTTAAACTGTCATATTCATGTTTCTGTCGTGTATAATAGCTAATGTTGGTGAAAGCAAGATAAAAATGCTGGTTTATGCATGCAAAAGCATACAGAACACCGTTTTCAAGTATTTAAAGTGTCATATTCATGTTTCTGTCATGTCATATTCAAGTTTCTGTCGTTTACAATAGCTAATGTTAGTGAAAGCAAGATAAAAATGCTGTTTTAAGCATGCAAAAGCATACAAAACACCGTTTTCAAGTATTTGAACTGTCATATTCATGTATATGTTGTGTGTAATGGCTTATGTTTGCAAAATCAAGATAAAATTGCTGTTTTCAGCTTGCAAAAAAATACAAAATGCTGTTCTCAAGTATTTAAACTGTCATATTCATGTATATGTCGTGTATAATGGCTTATGTTTGCAAAATCAAGATAAAATAGCCGTTTTCAGCTTGCAAAAACATACAAAATGCTGGTTTCAAGTATTTAAACTGTCATATTCATGTTTCTGTCGTGTATAATAGCTAATGTTGGTAATAGCAATATAAAAATGCTGTTTTAAGCATGCAAAAGCATACAAAACACCGTTTTCAAGTATTTAAACTGTCATACGCATGTTTCTGTCGTGTATAATAGCTAATGTTGGTGAAAGCAAGATAAAAATGCTGTTTTAAGCATGTAAAAGCATACAAAACACCGTTTTCAAGTATTTAAACTGTCATATTCATGTTTCTGTCGTGTATAATAGCTAATGTTGGTGAAAGCAAGATAAAAATGCTGTTTTAAGCATGCAAAAGCATACAATACACCGTTTTCAAATATTTAAACTGTCATATTCATGTTTCTGTCGTGTATAATAGCTAATGTTGGTGAAAGCAAGATAAAAATGCTGTTTTAAGCATGCAAAAGCATACAATACACCGTTTTCAAGTATTTAAACTGTCATATTCATGTACATGTCGTGTGTAATGGCTTATGTATGCAAAATAAAGATAAAATTGCTGTTTTCAGCTTGCAAAAACATACAAAATGCTGTTTTAAAGTATTTAAACTGTCATAATCATGTTTCTGTCGTGTATAATAGCTAATGTTGGTGAAAGCAAGATAAAAATGCTGTTTTAAGCATGCAAAAGCATACAAAACACCGTTTTCAAGTATTTAAACTGTCATATACATGTGTATGTCGTGTGTAATGGCTTATGTTTGCAAAATCAAGATAAAATAGCTGTTTTAAGCTTGCAAAAACATACAAAATGCTGTTCCCAAGTATCTAAACTGTCATATTCATGTTTCTGTCATGTATAATAGCTAATGTTTGTAATAGCAATATAAAAATGCTGTTTTAAGCATGCAAAAGCATACAAAACACCGTTTTTAAGTATTTAAACTGTCATATTCATGTATATGTCGTGTGTAATGGCTTATGTTTGCAAAATCAAGATAAAATAGCGGTTTTCAGCTTGTAAAAACATACAAAATGCTGTTTTCAAGTATTTAAACTGTCATATTCATGTTTCTGTCGTGTATAATAGCTAATGTTGGTGAAAGCAAGATAATAATGCTGATTTAAGCATGCAAAAGCATACAAAACACGGTTTTCAAGTACTTAAAGTGTCATATTCATGTTTCTGTCGTGTATCATAGCTAATGTTGGTAAATGCAAGATAAAAATGCTGTTTTAAGCATGCAAAAGCATACAAAATACCGTATTCAAGTATTTAAACAGTCATATTCATGTTTCTGTCGTGAATAATAGCTAATGTTGGTGAAAGCAAGATAAAAATGCTGTTTTAAGCATGCAAAAGCATACAAAACACCGTTTTCAAGTATTTAAACTGTCATATTCATGTATATGTCGTGTGTAATGGCTTATGTTTGCAAAATCAAGATAAAATAGCTGTTTTCAGCTTGCAAAAACAAACAAAATGCTATTCTCAAGTATTTAAATTGTCATATTCATGTTTCTGTCGTGTAGAAAAGCTAATGTTGGTGAAAGCAAGATAAAAATGCTGTTTTAAGCATGCAAAAGCATACAAAACACCGCTTTTAAGTATTTAAACTGTCATATTCATGTATATGTCGTGTGTAATGGCTTATGTTTGCAAAATCAAGATAAAATAGCTGTTTTCAGCTTGCAAAAACATACAAAATGCTGTTTTCAAGTATTTAAACTGTCATATTCATGTTTCTGTCGTGTATAATAGCTAATGTTGGTGAAAGCAAGATAAAAATGCTGTTTTAAGCATGCAAAAGCATACAAAACACCGTTTTCAAGTATTTAAACTGTCATATTCATGCATATGTCGTGTGCAATGGCTTATGTTTGCAAAATTAAGATAAAATATCTGTTTTCAGCTTGCAAAAACATACAAAATGCTGTTTTCAAGTATTTAAACTGTCATATTCATGTTTCTGTCGTGTATAGTAGCTATTGTTGGTGAAGGCAATATAAAAATGCTGTTTTAAGCATGCAAAAGCATACAAAACACCGTTTTCAAGTATTTAAACTGTCATACGCATGTTTCTGTCGTGTATAATAGCTAATGTTGGTAAAAGCAAGATAAAAATGCTGTTTTAAGCATGCAAAAGCATACAAAACACCGTTTTCAAGTATTTAAACTGTCATATTCATGTTTCTGTCGTGTATAATAGCTAATGTTGGTGAAAGCAAGATAAAAATGCTGTTTTAAGAATGCAAAAGCATACAAAACACCGTTTTCAAGTATTTAAACTGTCATATTCATGTATATGTCATTGTAATGGCTTATGTTTGCAAAATCAAGATAAAATAGCTATTTTCAGCTTGCAAAAACATACAAAATGCTGTTTTCAAGTATTTAAACTGTCATATTCATGTTTCTGTCGTGTATAATAATTTATGTTGGTGAAAACAAGATAAAAATGCTGTTTTAAGCATGCAAAATCATACAAAACACCGTTTTCAAATATTTAAACTGTCATATTCATGTTTCTGTCGTGTATAATAGCTAATGTTGGTGAAAGCAAGATAAAAATGCTGTTTTAAGCATGCAAAAGCATACAATACACCGTTTTCAAGTATTTAAACTGTCATATTCATGTACATGTCGTGTGTAATGGCTTATGTTTGCAAAATAAAGATAAAATTGCTGTTTTCAGCTTTCAAAAACATACAAAATGCTGTTTTAAAGTATTTAAACTGTCATATTCATGTTTCTGTCGTGTATAATAGCTAATGTTTGTGAAAGCAAGATAAAAATGCTGTTTTAAGCATGCAAAAGCATACAAAACACCGTTTTCAAGTAATTAAACTGTCATATACATGTGTATGTCGTGTGTAATGGCTTATGTTTGCACAATCAAGATAAAATAGCTGTTTTAAGCTTGCAAAAACATACAAAATGCTGTTTTTAAGTATTTAAACTGTCATATTCATGTTTCTGTCGTGTATAATAGCTAATGTTGGTGAAAGCAAGATAAAAATGCTGGTTTTAGCATGCAAAAGCATACAGAACACCGTTTTCAAGTATTTAAAGTGTCATATTCATGTTTCTGTCGTGTCATATTCAAGTTTCTGTCGTGTACAATAGCTAATGTTGGTGAAAGCAAGATAAAAATGTTGTTTTAAGCATGCAAAAGCATACAAAACACCGTTTTCAAGTATTTAAACTGTCATATTATTGTATATGTCGTGTGTAATGGCTTATGTTTGCAAAATCAAGATAAAATTGCTGTTTTCAGCTTGCAAAAACATACAAAATGCTGTTCTCAAGTATTTAAACTGTCATATTCATGTATATGTCGTGTGTAATGGCTTATGTTTGCAAAATCAAGATAAAATATCCGTTTTCAGCTTGCAAAAACATACAAAATGCTGTTCCCAAGTATTTAAACTGTCATATTCATGTTTTTGTCGTGTATAATAGCTAATGTTGGTAATAGCAATATAAAAATGCTGTTTTAAGCATGCAAAAGCATACAAAACACCGTTTTTAAGTATTTAAACTGTCATATTCATGTATATGTCGTGTGTAATGGCTTATGTTTGCAAAATCAAGATAAAATAGCTGTTTTCAGCTTGTAAAAACATACAAAATGCTGTTTTCAAGTATTTAAACTGTCATATTCATGTTTCTGTCGTGTATAATAGCTAATGTTGGTGAAAGCAAGATAAAAATGCTGATTTAAGCATGCAAAAGCATACAAAACACGGTTTTCAAGTAATTAAAGTGTCATATTCATGTTTCTGTCGTGTATAATAGCTAATGTTGGTAAATGCAAGATAAAAATGCTGTTTTAAGCATGCAAAAGCATACAAAATACCGTTTTCAAGTATTTAAACTGTCATATTCATGTTTCTGTCGTGTATAATAGCTAATGTTGGTGAAAGCAAGATAAAAATGCTGTTTTAAGCATGCAAAAGCATACAAAACACCGTTTTCAAGTATTTAAACTGTCATATTCATGTATATGTCGTGTGTAATGGCTTATGTTTGCAAAATCAAGGTAAAATAGCTGTTTTCAGCTTGCAAAAACAAACAAAATGCTATTCTCAAGTATTTAAATTGTCATATTCATGTTTCTGTCGTGTAGAAAAGCTAATGTTGGTGAAAGCAAGATAAAAATGCTGTTTTAAGCATGCAAAAGCATACAAAACACCGCTTTTATGTATTTAAACTGTCATATTCATGTATATGTCGTGTGTAATGGCTTATGTTTGCAAAATCAAGATAAAATAGCTGTTTTCAGCTTGCAAAAACATACAAAATGCTGTTTTCAAGTATTTAAACTGTCATATTCATGTTTCTGTCGTGTATAATAGCTAATGTTGGTGAAAGCAAGATAAAAATGCTGTTTTAAGCATGCAAAAGCATACAAAACACCGTTTTCAAGTATTTAAACTGTCATACGCATGTTTCTGTCGTGTATAATAGCTAATGTTGGTGAAAGCAAGATAAAAATGCTGTTTTAAGCATGCAAAAGCATACAAAACACCGTTTTCAAGTATTTAAACTGTCATATTCATGTTTCTGTTGTGTATAATAGCTACTGTTGGTGAAAGCAAGACAAAAATGCTGATTTAAACATGCAAAAGCATACAAAACACGGTTTTCAAGTATTTAAACTGTCATATTCATGTTTCTGTCGTGTATAATAGCTAATGTTTTTGTTTTTGTCATTGTTTTTGTCATGTGTAGCCGCCGCGAGTAGACGTGTTTTGTTGTTTCTCCGTGGTAAAAAATTGTCAAATTTGTGCTACGTGAATATATTTTTTATATCTTTATTTTTGCACCAAAAATCCACAATATGGCTCATTCAAACCGGCAAATTAATATTATAGTTGCCGACGTCCTCTCCAAACTATTTTCCGACGATACTTTTATAACAAAAATCGTTGATAAAGTAGTAGATGGACTTAACAAAAACTGCAAGAGCAAAAAGATTATTATGAAGGCGTAATAAGTGACATGACCAGCGACTACAAAGCACTTGAGGACAAACTGGATCAACTGGAGCAGTACAGCCGCCGAACTGTGTTCGAGTCTTCGGAGTTCCAGAGGTACGTGACGAAAACACCGAGGACGTTATCCGAAAAGTGTTTAGTGAAAATTTGTCCTTAAATATTGCCCCCAATCTTATTGATCGATGTCACCGTACTGGCCCTAAAAATCCTGTGTCACCTTCCGCGAAACCTCGACCGATAATTGTTAAATTCGTAACCTATAAAACTCGTGCGCAAGTTATAAATAATCGCAAAAAACTGAAGGGTACAAAAATATCGATAAAGGAGGACTTAACGCGTAATAGACTAGAACGATTGACCATCGCCTCAAAAAAATATGGATTCAAGAACGTTTGGTCAAATGATGGTGTTATTTATTGTAAAGTTGATAACGTTATAAAGAGATTTGATGCATTTGATGTATAATTTTTCTTTCTTTCATGGTATACTAATACGGAGTTATAACATTTTATGATCTATATTGATTATTTGTACAACATTTTTATTATTTTTTGTAAATATCTCTATATTTAATTTTTTACTCACTTGTAAACTGAGTAGCAGCTGTTTCTTAGTTTTTGTCGAATCATAATTTTTATCAACGCACGTTTGTACTTATTCATTTACTTAAAATTAATAGTTTTTGCTTAGACAAAGTCAAGGTTCAATATTAAACAAACACTGAGTACGCTTATATTGCACTTACTTTTATTTTTTGTTTATACCAAGTACGTTTATATTGGCATTTCCTATTTTATTTATTTCGGAAAATGAATATTTACTACCAAAATACCAGAGGACTTAACACGAAATTAGAGCAATTTTATAATAACTGCTGTTCATCAGACTACGATATAGTTGCACTTACTGAGACTTGGCTTCATGATTCAGTTAGTGATTCTGAATTATTTAATTCATCATTTAATGTTTACAGAAAAGACAGAGGTACAACGGTAAGTGGTAAAGTAAGTGGAGGTGGTGTGCTGTGTGCCATAAATAATAAATTTAAATCTACTTTCATTCCCATTGAACTTCATCCTGATTGTCTGTCTGATATTGTATGTGCTAAAGTATTTTTGTCATCAAATAGGTTTATATATGTGTTTGTTATATATAGTCCTCCTCCCTCTTGCTTAGATCAAGTAAATTATTTGTTTGACTTCTTGGAAACTTTTTTGCCTTTATTCGATAATAATTACATTATTATTGGAGACCTAAATATTGCCAAACTTAACGAATCCCTCACTGGTGACTTTAGTAATGGTATTATCTGTAGGTTTAACAATTTTTTAAGCTTCATGGAAGCATCGCAGTATAACACAGTAACTAATACCCTTGGTCGTATATTAGATGTTGTGATATCTAATAAGCCATGTTCTGTTTCTCGTAATCTTGATCCTCTTGTTCATGAGGATAATCATCATCCTTCTCTTATTCTATTCTATCCCTTTACAATTTCTTCTAATGTTCCTAATTCTTCTATAAATAATGTTCCTTCATACAATTTTAGTAGAGCCGACTTTGAACAACTCTATTATTTATTAGCGAATACTAATTGGGAAAGTTTATTGCAATTCAATGATATTAATTCTGCTTTTCATGAATTTTACACCATACTTTACACCGTCTTTGATAAATGTGTTCCCAAAACTCAAACAAAATATAAGAAATCGTCACAATACCCTCCATGGTTCACAAAAAATATCATCAGTAACATTAAACTGAAATCCACCTACCGCAAATTATACTTCACTCATAAAATAGATTATTACCTTTCTGAATTTAAGCGCTTACGAACTCTTATAAAAAAAGAAATTAAGGTTGAATATGATAAATATTTATTAGACATGGAGAATAATATATCGAGTAATCCTTCAAAAATCTGGAACTTTGTTAATAACAAAAAGAAAAAATCACGTATTCCAGGTACTATGTATTTACATGACCGAGAACTAAGTAATACCCCTGATATTGTCCAAGGTTTTGCTGATTTTTTCTCTAGTGTCTACACACATGATAATAATGAACCTATTTTACCTGTAAAATACGCTAATGACAGAAGCCAAACATCAATTTCAGATATATCCGAGAATGATATCATTGAAGCAATAAACAAACTAAAACCTTCTCGTAATCCTGGCCCGGACTATTTCCCTGCTTATATTTTAAAAGGATGCAGTCATTTATTTCTTAGACCACTTTATATTCTTTTCAATCTTTCTCTTTCTACTAACACTTTTCCGCTTTGCCTCAAAACTTCACATATTACTCCTATTTTTAAATCTGGTAATAATTCAAGCATCACTAATTTCCGACCAATAGCAATCCTCTCTAACATTTCTAAAATCTATGAAACTATACTATATAAGTATATTTACAATGCCACTAAACAATTTATCAAGATTCAGCAACATGGCTTTATTAAAGGAAGATCAACATCTACAAATTTAATGAACTTCACTGAATATACTGTCCAAGCACTCCATGATAATGTACAAATAGATGTAGTCTACACAGATTTTACCAAAGCTTTTGATACCATTGATCATAAAGTTCTCTTACACAAACTTGAGCACAATTTTAACTTTTCTACTGATCTTCTTCAACTAATTTCATCATATTTAGATGATCGTAAAATGTTTGTTCACTACAATAGTTTTCTCTCGAATCCCTACAACGCTACTTCCGGTGTGCCTCAAGGTTCAAATTTAGAGCCTTTATTGTTTAATTTATTTATTAATGATATTGTTGATTGTGTGAAAGATTCAGAAGTGTTACTATATGCTGATGATATGAAAATATATAAATTAATTAATTCCCTTGAAGATTGTATGAAATTGCAAAATGATTTAAATAATGTTCTAATTTGGTCTAAGTCCTCTAGATTACATTTTAATCTTACAAAATGCAAAATTATGACTTTTCATGTAAAAAAATCAATATTAAATTGCACATATTACATAGACACCCACACCTTGGATCGAGTTCACCAATATAAAGATCTCGGTGTTTTATTTGATGAAAATTTAACTTTTAACCAGCATGTAAATGAAATAGTCATATAAAAATCTTGGATTTATTATACGCAACACTCAGTCATTTAAAACCATTTCTTCACTAAAGTCCTTGTACTTTGCACTTGTGCGTACAAAACTGGAATACGCTCTTCAAATATGGAATCCGATTTATAGCAAATATTGTCACACGATTGAAACAATTCAGCGCAAATTTGTTAAGTACTGCAGTTTTAAAATTTCTGGAATTTATCCAGGACATGATTATTCTTATGACGACTTTCTATCAAATTTTTGCTTGATATCCCTACATAATCGTAGAAAAATTCAATCTTGTCAATATTTATATAAATTATTAAATAACATTATTGATGACTCAAACACATTATCACATATTCCATTTTTTGTACCACGCACATCTTCACGAAATAAAGTAATGTTTAAGTGTACTCTTGCTCGAAGAAATTATGAAATGAAATCTCCTATCCGTCAATTATGTACTATTTTCAATGATGTAACTTCTAAAATCGATATAGATATATTTGCAGACTGTTTTTCTAAATTTATACGTTTGTTAGTTACTATTTTTTTGCCAGCTGTATCTCACTTGTAATTTAATATTGTATTGCAATAACTTTGTTTTGATATTGTAATTCATTTAGTTATGTTTTGTAAAAGTGTTTTCTTTTTCATTGTTGTTTTCTTACTGTATATTTGTTTTACTAGGTATTTTTAAATATCTTATTTGTGTCTACACAATAAATTTGTAATGCTTTTTGTTTCCATCTCCCTGTAATTGGGACTTTTGTCCTGTTGGGTGGATTATAAATAAATAAATAAAATAAATAAATAAATAAATAAATGTTGGTGAAAGCAAGATAAAAATGCTGTTTTAAGCATGCAAAAGCATACAAAATACCGTTTTCAAGTATTTAAACTGTCATATTCATGTTTCTGTCGTGTATAATAGCTAATTTTGGTGAAAGCAAGATAAAAATGCTGTTTTAAGCATGCAAAAGCATACAAAAAACGGTTTAAAGTATATAAACAGTCATATTCATGCATATGTCGTGTGCAATGGCTTATGTTTGCAAAATCAGGATAAAATAGCTGTTTTCAGCTTGCAAAAACATACAAAATGCTGTTTTCAAGTATTTAAACTGTCATATTCATGTTTCTGTCGTGTATAGTAGCTAATGTTGGTGAAAGCAAGATAAAAATGCTGTTTTAAGCATGCAAAAGCATACAAAACTCCGTTTTCAAGTATTTAAACTGTCATATACATGTTTCTGTCGTGTATATTAGCTAATGTTGGTGAAAACAAGATAAAAATTCTGTTTTAAGCATGCAAAAGCATACAAAACACCGTTTTCAAGTATTTAAACTGGCATATTCATGTATATGTCGTGTGTAATGGCTTATGTTTGCAAAATCAAGATAAAATAGCTGTTTTCAGCTTGCAAAAACATACAAATTGCTTTTTTCAAGTATTTAAACTGTCATATTCATGTTTCTGTCGTGTATAATAGCTAATGTTGGTGAAAGCAAGATAAAAATGCTAGTTTAAGCATACAAAAGCATACAAAACACCGTTTTCAAGTATTTAAAGTGTCATATTCATGTTTCTGTCGTGTATAATAGCTAATGTTGGTGAAAGCAATAAAAAATGCTGTTTTAAGCATGCAAAAGCATACAAAACACCGTTTTCAAGTATTTAAACTGTCATATTCATGTTTCTGTCGTGTATATTAGCTAATGTTGGTGAAAGCAAGATAAAAATGCTGTTTTAAGCATGCAAAAGCATACATAACACCGTTTTCAAGTATTTAAACTGTTATATTCATGCATATGTCGTGTGTAATGGCTTATGTTTGCAAAATCAAGATAAAATAGCTGTTTTCAGCTTGCAAAAACATACAAAATGCTGTTTTCAAGTATTTAAACTGTCATATTCATGTTTCTGTCGTGTATAATAGTTTATGTTGGTGAAAGCAAGATAAAAATGCTGTTTTAAGCATGCAAAAGCATACAAAACACAGTTTTCAAGTATTTAAACTGTCATATTCATGCATATGTCGTGTTTAATGGCTTATGTTTGCAAAATCAAGATAAAATAGCTGTTTTCAGCTTGCAAAAACATACAAAATGCTGTTTTCAAGTATTCAAAATGTCATATTCATGTTTCTGTCGTGTATAATAGTTTATGTTGGTGAAAGCAAGATAAAAATGCTGTTTTAAGCATGCAAAAGCATATAAAACACCGTTTTCAAGTATTTAAACTGTCATATTCATGTATATGTCGTGTGTAATGGCTTATATTTGCAAAATAAAGATAAAATAGCTGTTTTAAGCTTGCAAAAACATACAAAATGCTGTTTTCAAGTATTTAAACTGTCATATTTATGTTTCTGTCGTGTATAATAATAGCTAATGTTGGTGAAAGCAAGATAAAAATGCTGTTTTAAGCATGCAAAAGCATACAAAACACCGTTTTAAAGTATTTAAACTGTCATATTCATGTATATGTCGTGTGTAATGGTTTATGTTTACAAAATCAAGATAAAATAGCTGTTTTCAGCTTGCAAAAACATACAAAATGCTGTTTTCAAGTATTTAAACTGTCATATTCATGTTTCTGTCGTGTATAATAGCTAATGTTGGTAAAAGCAAGATAAAAATGCTGGTTTAAGCATGCAAAAGCATACAAAACACCGTTTTCAAGTATTTAAAGTGTCATATTCATGTTTCTGTCGTGTATAATAGCTAATGTTGGTAAAAGCAATATAAAAATGCTGTTTTAAGCATGCAAAAGCATACAAAACACCGTTTTCAAGTATTTAAACTGGCATATTCATGTATATGTCGTGTGTAATGGCTTATGTTTGCAAAATCAAGATAAAATAGCTGTTTTCAGCTTGCAAAAACATACAAAATGCTGTTCTCTAGTATTTAAATTGTCAAACTCATGTTTCTGTCGTGTAGAATAGCTAATGTTGGTAAAAGCAAGATAAAAATGCTGTTTTAAGCATGCAAAAGCATACAAAACACCGCTTTTAAGTATTTAAACTGTCATATTCATGTATATGTCGTGTGTAATGGCTTATGTTTGCAAAATCAAGATAAAATAGCTGTTTTCAGCTTGCAAAAACATACAAATTGCTGTTTTTAAGTATTTAAGCTGTCATATTCATGTTTCTGTCGTGTATAATAGCTAATGTTGGTGAAAGCAAGATAAAAATGCTAGTTTAAGCATACAGAAGCATACAAAACACCGTTTTCAAGTATTTAAAGTGTCATATTCATGTTTCTGTCGTGTATAATAGCTAATGTTGGTGAAAGCAATATAAAAATGCTGTTTTAAGCATGCAAAAGCATACAAAACACCGTTTTCAAGTATTTAAATTGTCATATTCATGTTTCTGTCGTGTATAATAGCTAATTTTGGTGAAAGCAAGATAAAAATGCTGTTTTAAGCATGCAAAAGCATACAAAACATCGTTTTCAAGTATTTAAACTGTCATATTCATGTTTCTGTCGTGTATA
>CAWWDY010001465.1:0-56388 GCA_963942605.1 Poecilus cupreus | reverse complement strand
AGTATAAATACTTGAAATCGGTATTTTTGCATGCTTTTGCATGCTTAAAACAGCATTTTTATCTTGGATTCACCAGCATTAGCTATTATACACGACAGAAACATGAATATGACAGTTTAAATACTTGAAAACAGCATTTTGTATGTTTTTGCAAGCTGAAAACAGCTATTTAATCTCGATTTTGCAAACATAAGCTATACACACGACATATACATGAATATGACAGTTTAAATACTTGAAAACGGTGTTTTGTATGCTTTTGCATGCTTAAAACAGCATTTTTATCTTGCTTCCACCAACATTAGCTATTAATACACGACAGAAACATGAATATGACAGTTTAAATATTTGAAAACGGTGTTTTGTACGCTTTTTGCATGCTTAAAACAGCATTTTTATCTTGCTTTCACCAACATTAGCTATTATACACGACAGAAACATGAATATGACAGTTTACATACTTGAAAACGGTGTTTTGTATGCTTTTGCTTGCTTAAAACAGCATTTTTATCTTGCTTTCACCAGCATTAGCTAATATACACGACAGAAACATGAATATGATAGTTTAAATACTTGAAAACAGCATTTTGAATGTTTTTGCAAGCTGAAAACAGCTATTTTATCTTGATTTTGCAAACATAAGCCATTACACACTACATATACATGAATATGACAGTATAAATACTTGAAATCGGTATTTTGCATGCTTTTGCATGCTTTAAACAGCATTTTTATTTTGCTTTCACCAACATTAGCTATTATACACGACAGAAACATGAATATGACAGTTTAAATACTTGAAAACAGCATTTTGTATGTTTTTGCAAGCTAAAAACAGCTATTTAATCTCGATTTTGCAAACATAAGCTATTACACACGACATATACATGAATATGACAGTATAAATACTTGAAATCGGTATTTTGCATGCTTTTGCATGCTTAAAACAGCATTTTTATCTTGGATTCACCAACATTAGCTATTATACACGACAGAAACATGAATGTGACAGTTTAAATACTTGAAAACAGCATTTTGTATGTTTTTGCAAGCTGAAAACAGCTATTTAATCTCGATTTTGCAAACATAAGCTATTACACACGACATATACATAAATATGACAGTTTAAATACTTGAAAACGGTGTTTTGTATGCTTTTGCATGCTTAAAACAGCATTTTTATCTTGCTTCCACCAACATTAGCTATTATACACGACAGAAACATGAATATGACAGTTTAAATATTTGAAAACGGTGTTTTGTACGCTTTTGCATGCTTAAAACAGCATTTTTATCTTGCTTTCACCAACATTAGCTATTATACACGACAGAAACAGGAATATGACAGTTTACATACTTGAAAACGGTGTTTTGTATGCTTTTGCTTGCTTAAAACAGCATTTTTATCTTGCTTTCACCAGCATTAGCTAATATACACGACAGAAACATGAATATGATAGTTTAAATACTTGAAAACAGCATTTTGAATGTTTTTGCAAGCTGAAAACAGCTATTTTATCTTGATTTTGCAAACATAAGCCATTACACACTACATATACATGAATATGACAGTATAAATACTTGAAATCGGTATTTTGCATGCTTTTGCATGCTTAAAACAGCATTTTTATCTTGGATTCACCAACATTAGCTATTATACACGACAGAAACATGAATATGACAGTTTAAATACTTGAAAACAATATTTTGTATGTGTTTGCAAGCTGAAAACAGCTATTTAATCTTGATTTTGCAAACATAAGCTATTACACACGGCATATACATGAATATGACAGTTTAAAAACTTGAAAACGGTGTTTTGTATGCTTTTGCATGCTTAAAACAGCATTTTCATATTGCTTTCACCAACATTAGCTATTACACACGACAGAAACTTGAATATGACAGTTTAAATACTTGAAAACAGCATTTTGTATGTTCTTGCAAGCTGAAAACAGCTATTTTATCTTGATTTTGCAAACATAAGCCATTACACACAACATATACATGAATATGACAGTTTAAATACTTGAAAACGGTGTTTTGTATGCTTTTGCATGCTTAGAACAGCATTTATATCTTGCTTTCACCAACATTAGCTATTATACACGACAGAAAAATGAATATGACAGTTTAAACACTTGAAAACAGCATTTTGTATGTTTTTGCAAGCTGAAAACAGCTATTTTATCTTGATTTTGCAAACATAAGCCATTACACACTACATATACATGAATATGACAGTTTAAATACTTGAAAACGGTGTTTTGTATGCTTTTGCATGCTTAAAACAGCATTTTTATCTTGCTTTCACCAACATTAGCTATTACACACGACAGAAACTTGAAAATGACAGTTTAAATACTTGAAAACAGCATTTTGTATGTTCTTGCAAGCTGAAAACAGCTATTTTATCTTGATTTTGCAAACATAAGCCATTACACACAACATATACATGAATATGACAGTTTAAATACATGAAAACGGTGTTTTGTATGCTTTTGCATGCATAAAACAGCATTTCTATTTTGCTTTTACCAACATTAGCTATTATACACGACAGAAACATGAATATGATAGTTTAAATACTTGAAAACGATGTTTTGTATGCTTTTGCATGCTTAAAACAGCATTTTTATCTTGCTTTCACCAACATTAGCTATTATACACGACAGAAAAATGAATATGACAGTTCAAATATTTGAAAACAGCATTTTTTATGTTTTTGCAAGCTGAAAACAGCTATTTTATCTTGATTTTGCAAACATAAGCCATTACACACGACATATACATGAATATGACAGTTTAAATACTTAAAAACGGTGTTTTGTATGCTTTTGCATGCTAAAACAGCATTTTATCTTGCTTTCACCAATATTAGCTATTATACACGACAGAAACATGAATATGACAGTTTAAATACTTGAAAACGGTGTTTTGTACGCTTTTGCATGCTTAAAACAGCATTTTTATCTTGCTTTCACCAACATTAGCTATTATACACGACAGAAACATGAATATGACAGTTTAAATGCTTGAAAACGGTGTTTTGTATGCTTTTGCATGCTTAAAACAGCATTTTTATCTTGCTTTCACCAGCATTATCTATTATACATGACAGAAACATGAATATGACAGTTTAAATACTTGAAAACAGCATTTTGAATGTTTTTGCAAGCTGAAAACAGCTATTTTATCTTGATTTTGCAAACATAAGCCATTACACACGACATGTACATAAACATGACAGTTTAAATACTTGAAAACGGTGTTTTGTATGCTTTTGCATGCTTAAAACAGCATTTTTATCTTGGTTTCACCAACATTAGCTATTATACACGACAGAAACATGAATATGACAGTTTAAATACTTGAAAACAGCATTTTGTATGTTTTTGCAAGCTGAAAACAGCTATTTTATCTTAATTTTGCAAACATAAGCCATTACACACTACATATACATGAATATGACAGTTTAAATACTTGAAAACGGTGTTTTGTATGCTTTTGAATGCTTAAAACAGCATTTTTATCTTACTTTCACCAACATTAGCTATTATACACGACAGAAAAATAAATATGACAGTTTAAATACTTAAAAACAGCATTTTGTATGTTTTAGCAAGCTGAAAACAGCTATTTTATCTTGATTTTGCAAACATAAGCCATTACACACGACATATACATGAATATGACAGTTTAAATACTTAAAAACGGTGTTTTGTATGCTTTTGCATGCTTTAAACAGCATTTTTATTTTGCTTTCACCAGCATTAGCTAATATACACGACAGAAACATGAATATGATAGTTTAAATACTTGAAAACAGCATTTTGAATGTTTTTGCAAGCTGAAAACAGCTATTTTATCTTGATTTTGCAAACATAAGCCATTACACACTACATATACATGAATATGACAGTATAAATACTTGAAATCGGTATTTTGCATGCTTTTGCATGCTTAAAACAGCATTTTTATCTTGGATTCACCAACATTAGCTATTATACACGACAGAAACATGAATATGACAGTTTAAATACTTGAAAACAGCATTTTGTATGTTTTTGCAAGCTGAAAACAGCTATTTAATCTCGATTTTGCAAACATAAGCTATTACACACGACATATACATGAATATGAAAGTTTAAATACTTGAAAACGGTGTTTTGTATGCTTTTGCATGCTTAAAACAGCATTTTTATCTTGCTTTCACCAACATTAGCTATTATACACGACAGAAACATGAATATGACAGTTTAAATTTTTGAAAACGGTGTTTTGTACGCTTTTGCATGCTTAAAACAGCATTTTTATCTTGCTTTCACCAACATTAGCTATTATACACGACAGAAACATGAATATGACAGTTTAAATACTTGAAAACGTTGTTTTGTATGCTTTTGCTTGCTTAAAACAGCACTTATATCTTGCTTTCACCAGCATTAGCTAATATACACGACAGAAACATGAATATGACAGTTTAAATACTTGAAAACAGCATTTTGTATGTTTCTGCAAGCTGAAAACAGCTATTTAATCTTGATTTTGCAAACATAAGCTATTACACACGACATATACATGAATATGACAGTATAAATACTTGAAATCGGTATTTTGCATGCTTTTGCATGCTTAAAACAGCATTTTTATCTTGGATTCACCAACATTAGCTATTATACACGACAGAAACATGAATATGACAGTTTAAATACTTGAAAACAGCATTTTGTATGTTTTTGCAAGCTGAAAACAGCTATTTAATCTCGATTTTGCAAACATAAGCTATTACACACGACATATGCATGAATATGACAGTTTAAATACTTGAAAACGGTGTTTTGTATGCTTTTGCATGCTTAAAACAGCATTTTTATCTTGCTTCCACCAACATTAGCTATTATACACGACAGAAACATGAATATGACAGTTTAAATATTTGAAAACGGTGTTTTGTACGCTTTTGCATGCTTAAAACAGCATTTTTATCTTGCTTTCACCAACATTAGCTATTATACACGACAGAAACATGAATATGACAGTTTACATACTTGAAAACGGTGTTTTGTATGCTTTTGCTTGCTTAAAACAGCATTTTTATCTTGCTTTCACCAGCATTAGCTAATATACACGACAGAAACTTGAATATGATAGTTTAAATACTTGAAAACAGCATTTTGAATGTTTTTGCAAGCTGAAAACAGCTATTTTATCTTGATTTTGCAAACATAAGCCATTACACACTACATATACATGAATATGACAGTATAAATACTTGAAATCGGTATTTTGCATGCTTTTGCATGCTTAAAACAGCATTTTTATCTTGGATTCACCAACATTAGCTATTATACACGACAGAAACATGAATATGACAGTTTAAATACTTGAAAACAGCATTTTGTATGTTTTTGCAAGCTGAAAACAGCTATTTAATCTTGATTTTGCAAACATAAGCTATTACACACGACATATACATGAATATGACAAATTAAATACTTGAAAACGGTGTTTTGTATGCTTTTGCATGCTTAAAACAGCATTTTTATTTTGCTTTCACCAACATTAGCTATTATACACGACAGAAACATGAATATGACAGTTTAAATACTTGAAAACAATATTTTATATGTGTTTGCAAGCTGAAAACAGCTATTTAATCTTGATTTTGCAAACATAAGCTATTACACACGGCATATACATGAATAAAACTTGAAAACGGTGTTTTGTATGCTTTTGCATGCTTAAAACAGCATTTTCATCTTGCTTTTACCAACATTAGCTATTACACACGACAGAAACTTGAATATGACAGTTTAAATACTTGAAAACAGCATTTTGTATGTTCTTGCAAGCTGAAAACAGCTACTTTATCTTGATTTTGCAAACATAAGCCATTACACACAACATATACATGAATATGACAGTTTAAATACTTGAAAACGGTGTTTTGTATGCTTTTGCATGCTTAGAACAGCATTTATATCTTGCTTTCACCAACATTAGCTATTATACACACCAGAAAAATGAATATGACAGTTTAAATACTTAAAAACAGCATTTTGTATGTTTTTGCAAGCTGAAAACAGCTATTTTATCTTGATTTTGCAAACATAAGCCATTACACACGACATATACATGAATATGACAGTTTAAATACTTAAAAACGGTGTTTTGTATGCTTTTGCATGCTTTAAACAGCATTTTTATTTTGCTTTCACCAGCATTAGCTAATATACACGACAGAAACATGAATATGATAGTTTAAATACTTGAAAACAGCATTTTGAATGTTTTTGCAAGCTGAAAACAGCTATTTTATCTTGATTTTGCAAACATAAGCCATTACACACTACATATACATGAATATGACAGTATAAATACTTGAAATCGGTATTTTGCATGCTTTTGCATGCTTAAAACAGCATTTTTATCTTGGATTCACCAACATTAGCTATTATACACGACAGAAACATGAATATGACAGTTTAAATACTTGAAAACAGCATTTTGTATGTTTTTGCAAGCTGAAAACAGCTATTTAATCTCGATTTTGCAAACATAAGCTATTACACACGACATATACATGAATATGACAGTTTAAATACTTGAAAACGGTGTTTTGTATGCTTTTGCATGCTTAAAACAGCATTTTTATCTTGCTTTCACCAACATTAGCTATTATACACGACAGAAACATGAATATGACAGTTTAAATTTTTGAAAACGGTGTTTTGTACGCTTTTGCATGCTTAAAACAGCATTTTTATCTTGCTTTCACCAGCATTAGCTAATATACACGACAGAAACATGAATATGACAGTTTAAATACTTGAAACCAGCATATTGTATGTTTTTGCAAGCTGAAAACAGCTATTTAATCTTGATTTTGCAAACATAAGCTATTACACACGACATATACATGAATATGACAGTATAAATACTTGAAATCGGTATTTTGCATGCTTTTGCATGCTTAAAACAGCATTTTTATCTTGGATTCACCAGCATTAGCTATTATACACGACAGAAACATGAATATGACAGTTTAAATACTTGAAAACAGCATTTTGTATGTTTTTGCAAGCTGAAAACAGCTATTTAATCTCGATTTTGCAAACATAAGCTATTACACACGACATATACATGAATATGACAGTTTAAATACTTGAAAACGGTGTTTTGTATGCTTTTGCATGCTTAAAACAGCATTTTTATCTTGCTTCCACCAACATTAGCTATTATACACGACAGAAACATGAATATGACAGTTTAAATATTTGAAAACGGTGTTTTGTACGCTTTTGCATGCTTAAAACAGCATTTTTATCTTGCTTTCACCAACATTAGCTATTATACACGACAGAAACATGAATATGACAGTTTACATACTTGAAAACGGTGTTTTGTATGCTTTTGCTTGCTTAAAACAGCATTTTTATCTTGCTTATACCAGCATTAGCTAATATACACGACAGAAACATGAATATGATAGTTTAAATACTTGAAAACAGCATTTTGAATGTTTTTGCAAGCTGAAAACAGCTATTTTATCTTGATTTTGCAAACATAAGCCATTACACACTACATATACATGAATATGACAGTATAAATACTTGAAATCGGTATTTTGCATGCTTTTGCATGCTTTAAACAGCATTTTTATTTTGCTTTCACCAACATTAGCTATTATACACGACAGAAACATGAATATGACAGTTTAAATACTTGAAAACAGCATTTTGTATGTTTTTGCAAGCTAAAAACAGCTATTTAATCTCGATTTTGCAAACATAAGCTATTACACACGACATATACATGAATATGACAGTATAAATACTTGAAATCGGTATTTTGCATGCTTTTGCATGCTTAAAACAGCATTTTTATCTTGGATTCACCAACATTAGCTATTATACACGACAGAAACATGAATATGACAGTTTAAATACTTGAAAACAGCATTTTGTATGTTTTTGCAAGCTGAAAACAGCTATTTAATCTCGATTTTGCAAACATAAGCTATTACACACGACATATACATAAATATGACAGTTTAAATACTTGAAAACGGTGTTTTGTATGCTTTTGCATGCTTAAAACAGCATTTTTATCTTGCTTCCACCAACATTAGCTATTATACACGACAGAAACATGAATATGACAGTTTAAATATTTGAAAACGGTGTTTTGTACGCTTTTGCATGCTTAAAACAGCATTTTTATCTTGCTTTCACCAACATTAGCTATTATACACGACAGAAACAGGAATATGACAGTTTACATACTTGAAAACGGTGTTTTGTATGCTTTTGCTTGCTTAAAACAGCATTTTTATCTTGCTTTCACCAGCATTAGCTAATATACACGACAGAAACATGAATATGATAGTTTAAATACTTGAAAACAGCATTTTGAATGTTTTTGCAAGCTGAAAACAGCTATTTTATCTTGATTTTGCAAACATAAGCCATTACACACTACATATACATGAATATGACAGTATAAATACTTGAAATCGGTATTTTGCATGCTTTTGCATGCTTAAAACAGCATTTTTATCTTGGATTCACCAACATTAGCTATTATACACGACAGAAACATGAATATGACAGTTTAAATACTTGAAAACAATATTTTGTATGTGTTTGCAAGCTGAAAACAGCTATTTAATCTTGATTTTGCAAACATAAGCTATTACACACGGCATATACATGAATATGACAGTTTAAAAACTTGAAAACGGTGTTTTGTATGCTTTTGCATGCTTAAAACAGCATTTTCATATTGCTTTCACCAACATTAGCTATTACACACGACAGAAACTTGAATATGACAGTTTAAATACTTGAAAACAGCATTTTGTATGTTCTTGCAAGCTGAAAACAGCTATTTTATCTTGATTTTGCAAACATAAGCCATTACACACAACATATACATGAATATGACAGTTTAAATACTTGAAAACGGTGTTTTGTATGCTTTTGCATGCATAAAACAGCATTTCTATTTTGCTTTTACCAACATTAGCTATTATACACGACAGAAACATGAATATGATAGTTTAAATACTTGAAAACGATGTTTTGTATGCTTTTGCATGCTTAAAACAGCATTTTTATCTTGCTTTCACCAACATTAGCTATTATACACGACAGAAAAATGAATATGACAGTTCAAATATTTGAAAACAGCATTTTTTATGTTTTTGCAAGCTGAAAACAGCTATTTTATCTTGATTTTGCAAACATAAGCCATTACACACGACATATACATGAATATGACAGTTTAAATACTTAAAAACGGTGTTTTGTATGCTTTTGCATGCTAAAACAGCATTTTATCTTGCTTTCACCAATATTAGCTATTATACACGACAGAAACATGAATATGACAGTTTAAATACTTGAAAACGGTGTTTTGTACGCTTTTGCATGCTTAAAACAGCATTTTTATCTTGCTTTCACCAACATTAGCTATTATACACGACAGAAACATGAATATGACAGTTTAAATGCTTGAAAACGGTGTTTTGTATGCTTTTGCATGCTTAAAACAGCATTTTTATCTTGCTTTCACCAGCATTATCTATTATACATGACAGAAACATGAATATGACAGTTTAAATACTTGAAAACAGCATTTTGAATGTTTTTGCAAGCTGAAAACAGCTATTTTATCTTGATTTTGCAAACATAAGCCATTACACACGACATGTACATAAACATGACAGTTTAAATACTTGAAAACGGTGTTTTGTATGCTTTTGCATGCTTAAAACAGCATTTTTATCTTGGTTTCACCAACATTAGCTATTATACACGACAGAAACATGAATATGACAGTTTAAATACTTGAAAACAGCATTTTGTATGTTTTTGCAAGCTGAAAACAGCTATTTTATCTTAATTTTGCAAACATAAGCCATTACACACTACATATACATGAATATGACAGTTTAAATACTTGAAATCGGTGTTTTGCATGCTTTTGCATGCTTAAAACAGCATTTTTATCTTGGTTTCACCAACATTAGCTATTATACACGACAGAAACATGAATATGACAGTTTAAATACTTGAAAACAGCATTTTGAATGTTTTTGCAAGCTGAAAACAGCTATTTTATCTTGATTTTGCAAACATAAGCCATCACACACTACATATACATGAATATGACACTTGAAATTTAAACTAATTATTTTATGGACAAAAACACATTGCTCTATTTTTTGTAGTTCGTTAATTGTTAATAGATTAGTTGAAGAATAAATAGTTTCAGTAGGCGTCAATCGTGGTATACCAAATATAGCTTTGATTGCTTTATTTTGTAGCCTCTGTACTTTCTCTAATAAAAAACTACTACAAGTACTCCATGTAGGCATTAAGTATGTTAAATGGCTGTTTATAAAGGAATGATAGATATGATTTTTTGCTTTTCTAGATAAAAGATAATTACATTTATATAAATTTGCTATTAGTGGTATAATTTTATCACAAATTTGAGTTATCATCCTACCCCAAGTCAACTTAAAGTCTATCCATAGTCCTAAATATTTATATTCACTCACTATGTTTAGTTTTTTATCTTTTAAGTAAAGATCTAACTCATCTTGAATACCTCTCAAACTAAATGTCATGTAAACAGTTTTGTCCGTATTAATAAATAAATAATTACAGTCCGTCCATGAAGCGAATATTTTTAAGTCTTTATTTATTAGTTCTCTCAAATTACCCTTCGTTTTTGCACTATATATTAACACGGTGTCATCTGCGAAAGTAAAGTATTTTCCTTTTAATTTCACTTTTTGGAGGTCCCACACGTACAGGGAGAACAATAAAGGGCCTAGCACCGAGCCCTGAGGTACACCATATTTGACAGTTTTGAACTCACTGACCACGTTATTTACAACTGTACACTGACTTCTGTCTTCTACATAACTTTTAATTAATTGTAGTGCAGTTCCTCGTATACCGATATTTTCTAGCTTCTCTATAATTCGCTTCGTATCTATGGTGTCGAACGCCTTCGAAAAATCGATGAAAATAGATGCTACCTGATTGCCGGAATCCAATTCTCCTAATATATGGGTAGTGAAGTCTGCAACGGTTGACTGAGCGCCAGAATTGTTTTGATAGCCATATTGGTATTTATCAAATTGTATAGTTTTATTTATGAAGTTAATTATTCTCTTTTTCACTATCTTTTCAATTAATTTGGAAAAAATACTTAGTAATGATATAGGTCTGTAGTTTTTGGGTATGTCCCTTTTCCCAGATTTATATATTGGAATGACTTTACTAATCTTTAATGATTCTGGAAAATAGCCATCTTCAATGACTTTGTTCACTAATTCCGTTATAATGGGAATTAAGATGTCTTCAACGCAAGTAATGTCTTTTGTTGTGATATTATCTATTCCTGGACTAATATTATTATTCATTTCTCGTATCGTATTCCAGACTTCATTTTCATCACATGGACTCAAATATATAGACTTTTCATTCCATATTTCGATATTGTTTTTGTTCTGATCAGAGTTAACTGTATCATTATTTTTTCTGAGTTCCTCAGCAACATTTATGAAATAATCATTTAATGCTTCTGCTTTGGTAATATTATCTCTACATATTTTGTCTTTATATAAGATTTCAGAACTAAACCACAGTATAGGAGCTACAAGCAGTAGTCGCACTCTCTGTCGGCACCTTTGATGTTTTGTACCATGTCAGATGTTCTTGCGCATCCTATGCCCCGCTCTATGGACTGAACGGCTCAGCGGGCGGCAGGCAGGGTCGGACTGGAGGAAAAAGGCAGACCGAGAAAAATAGAGTTGAGGGCCCTATTCTCTATGTAAAACGATGGTTTTACTTGGGTTCATACCAATACAGCAAAAAAATAATTAATAAGACCGTTTCACTGGTAACAAATGAATAATTTATGTAATTTTTAAATAATAAAAATTATAATTATTCGTTTTTTGTTAAATATTTAAAAATCAGCACAATTAACACAGAAAATTAATAATGCCTACATTAACAAATTTTTGGGTTCTGTACTAGATGAGGCTCGGGCTAGGATATCGTATCGAAAATTTCCAATAGGTCTTGCTCAACATTCAACATAATCAAAGCTTGCAATATATCTTCCCCTATATTGGAGCATAAACGTGATTTTATTAATTTTTAAATTAAACCACCTGTGTACACTTCTCATTAGTTTTCAGACATAGTTGAGTTTTCGTCATCCTATGTTGAAATAAGTTTCGCTAAAATTTAATAATTAATTTTTCAAATCTACATTAGCAACATTAATACGTTTTAGAATCAACTTAAAAATTTCTTTATTTTCTTGATTTTTGAATAATTCTTTAATACTGTTAAAATTTCTAGAATTAAGATTAGTGATGCAACGTGATGATATATTTATTTTTATTTTTCGATTACGATTAACAATTTTGATAATCGCCGATTTCGATTACGATTATTTAGTACAAATAGTTAATATAATAGTATCACAATAAAAATTAACAATTTATTGTAAAATAATTTAATTATTTATTAGTTTCGATTATAAAATAAGAAAGTCGGACCCTTTTTAATTACAAAAAAAAGACTTCACATGTTTACTGTCTATGCCAACATTTACGTGTATATAAATTAATATTGAATTATTTTGTATAAAATTTAATTTATAAATATCGTCTTGCCCAAGGGCCCAAAAGAAGGCTAGGGCCCACCGAGAAATTTCTCGGCATCTCGGTGGGTTCAGTCCGACCCTGGCGGCAGGCGATCAATACTGAAACTTTTAGTCCACAGAGCGGGACTTATCGCTTCAAGGCCAAATTTTCATGAAACAAAAAAACCCTGGGAGTGCGACTACTGCTTGAAGCTCTTATACTGTGACTAAACTCTGTTTTTTGTTTCTTTTCGTAACGTTTTGCTTCATTTATTGTATTCCATAATTTTTTTGCATTATTTCCGCTGTGTTCTATCTTTCTAGAGAAGTACAGTTTCTTTTTATATTTAATGGTGTTGGTAACTTTATTTTTAAGTGTCTTATACTCTTGATTTAATTTAGGAATAACGTTATCATTTTTCTCTAATTTCATTTTCTTATACGCTTTATCTTTTTCTTTAATTAAATCATATATTTCTTTATCCATCCATGTTTCATTTTTGTTTTTTATTTTTATTTGTTTGCTACAATTATGTTTTGTTTCCTGAATAATTGTTTGTAATTTTTCAAAATTTTCTACAGTGTTAATTTATTTATTTTATTTATTATTTCAGTTCTATAACGATTGTAGTCAATGATAGTTTTGTACTTTGCATTTTCCCTTTTTTTATTTATTAATTTGTTAATATTAACCATAATTATATTATGGTCGGATAAATCCGTGATTTCAACAGTGACGTTGATTCGATAAATTTTAATGCTGCTTGAAACATGGTCTATGATTGCTGTATTTCTAGTAGCTGCTTCTTGGGTGATTAAGTTGTTGATTTCAAATCCGTTGCTGCGAATTATATTCTTGTATTGTGTGATTTCTTTATTTTGTTTAAGTAAATCAATATTTAAGTCTCCTATTATAATGCAATTATTTTGAAATTTTTCGAGCAAGTCATCTATGTAATCAAGAGTCTCTTTTATGTTTGTGTCTGGTGGCCGGTATATGAAAATATATTTTATATCCTTAATTTTAATTACCAGTGTATTGATGTTATATAGTGTTACATTTTCAATTAAATCAAAAGGCAAATTATCTTTTATATATACAGATACTCCTCCACCTCTACCAGTTCTGCAACAATGTGCACTGTTGTAGTCCTTCAAGTTATAAAATTTAGTTTCATTAGAGTTTAACCAAGTTTCGGTGATTGCGATTATATCTGGTAAATTATCCTGATTAATAATTGCTGTAAACTCATCAAATTTATTCCTAATACTTCGAATATTTAAGTAGAATATTGAAAAATTGAATTTGATATTTTGTTTGACTTAACCAAATTATTAAAAACTTATTAAAATGTTCTTTTAACTGCTTTATTGCTCTTCTTCTTCATCACTTTCCTTTAGAGATTCTATATCTTCTTCTGTTTTTATACGATATACCTTAAACCCTTCCTTTTTTCTAGCATAAACTTTACCTTGTTTACACCAGATAAATTTAAATCCGTATTCCTCTCTTTTCAATTCTAATGCTTTTTTAAGAAGAATTCTTGTTTCGTATCCTAAATCCTCATTTATATAAATGGTTGTTCCTGCTGTGTCTATTCCACAACTTGCAGTACTAAGGTTTCTAAATTGTCTTCTTTTTTTTAATATATTATTTCTTGTTTCAATATTATTAAGTTTAATCTTAATAAGTACTGATTGTTTGTTTTTCAGGTTGATTCTGTTTATAGATTCAATATCGTTGTTATTGACTTCCTCTTTAATATGAAGAAAAATCTTACTCAATTTAGCTTGTATTACATCATCAGTATCATCTGCATCTTTACAAATGCCTGCAATTATTAAATTTCCTTCACGTTTGTTATTTTCATTAACATCAATTTTAGTTTTTAATTTATTAACATCCTCCCTCAATCTATAATTTTCTTTCTTAATTTCTTGTAACATATCCTTAAATACTGAATTTTTTATCCTTTCTTCCTCAAATTTTTCATTAATAAAAATCAATGATTGTTGATAACCACGTACCTCTTCTCTTAGTTGTTGTAATTCATGTAATACTTGCTCCATTCGCTGCCCCAGGCTTGCTTCCATCTGCTTTCCACTAGTGTTGGTTTGGTTGCCTAAGTCAGAGCTCGTAGATGCAACACCACCGGTGTTGACTCGGACAGTATGTTACGTGTCAATTTCGTATCCCATTCCTTTTTTTTGTTCATATCCTGTAGATCCTTCCTCATCAATTTATTGGTTTCCTTTCCTCTACTAACCTAAAAGAAAAATTGTGCAGTTAAAGAATTGATCAATGTAACTTAATAATTTCTTATTTTACACTTACCTGTAATGATTTACAATAGTTAAATTTGATTTATTGCCGTGATTTAGTTGCCACATATTAGAATTATTTCCCTTTTTCCCTCCAAGGACTTATTTGTTGATATCTTGTTGACACTTTAGAATTGTTTAAACGCGCAGGCGTCATTAGTGTGTAAAGGTGCAGCTATAGCGCCGCGTATTTGATAAAATTTAGTTTAAATATTTAGACCTTTATTTTCGTTATAAACATAAACTACAGTACATCCTCGATTATTAATAATAACCCTTAAACTACCTTTCACATTTAATTCCCTTGTTTGCCTGCCTTTCCTGCGAGATTGTGCATTGTATACATGCCTTTAGTTGCTGTTTTTATTGTTTGTCGCTAGTGTTCTGACACTTTCTTTGTTTTCTTCTTAAATTCGTATAGCTGTCCTTGTCCATCTCTCTCTTTCTTAAAAATTAAAAATTTTACACAAGTCGTTGGGAAGTTGAGAAAGAAAGATACGAAGCGAGAACAGTTGAAGTCGTACCGTCGTTTATAAGTTTTGGTTGTTTACTAATATTGTTTCTGCAATACCCAGTTTTGGGGATTTCGTTTAAACACCAAACGTAGTTTCGGGAGCAGTGTTTGTGTGATATTTCGTTTGAACTCTCCGGAATAGCTCAGTTGTTGAGGATTTAAAATAAACGATCGGCGACCGCCATTGTTCCATCTTCACGCCTCGTGAATGCGCTCAAACTCAGGCAGCGCATACCTAGCTTCGTTGGTACCCGACCAGCAGCCTTCGGTGTCCTGCGTCTCAGCCCAGACCGCCAAAGTGCACCCGCCGCGAGCCAGATCCAGTGATCCAGATATTGGCGGCCCAGTAGAGCGCGGAGCGAGGGGCAAGGGGTACTCCAGCGGCCAGTAGTGGCTCGTCGTACAGCTAAGTGAATTATTATAACTGTTAGCTACTTGTTATTTCTCCCGCGAACTTTATCGCCCTGATTTTGTGTATTTGTGCAACCATTTGCCATCTCATTGTTGCCGATGGAGATTGGTCAGTTTCTACGATTGTTGTCTAATTTATGCTATCAGTTTTAATTATTATCTGAAACACTTTGGTTTAGTTATCAGCTCTATTACATGTTGCTTTATGTAAATTTAACATTTTCTTTTATAAATTATTGTAATTTCAATTATTATAATTTCAATTATTATTTACTGTTGATTTCGCAACGCCTTGTCTGGGGTAATCCGAGAATTGTTTTATTGTTCTTATACGTCTTATACGCTCAACCCCATTGTTGTAAACCGACGTCAATCGACCTAGGGTCTTATGTTTTAGAACTTTTGTACTATATTTGCGGGCAGTGTATAAACGTTACGGTATTTCATTCACGTCATTTACTCAAGGCAGCATTGGCTGTTCTTCCTCGCGTCACCCCTACACAGTGCGTAGTTTCTTTTGTTTATTTTTGTTTATTACATTTTCATCAACGCAGTAAATATTTTTACTTTAACTTTTCTGTGTTTGAATGTAGGAAACTTACCCAACCTACCCAATCAATCAGTGGTGACAAAGTGAGTGTTACTTTATTATTATTATCTCGTTCTGTGATACACAAATCACGGTAAGTATGATGAGTTACTGAGCACGCTGGTATTGTTGTATATATTTATTTAGTGTTGTTTGTTTTGTCGTGTTTTTTTTTTTTTGAACAGGTCTCCAACATCTTGGTTGCTGCTGACGGTTGCGCAGCGGATGCACTCCTCGTACACCATTTCCTTACGCTGTATCCGTTACCTTCCTGCGCGCCTAGATTATTGTTTCTGCTCCTGGTACCTTCGCGGTTGGGTACCGCTGGCTGTAAAGCGACCGCGTGGCGCCCTCTCTAATATTACTGTTGTTATCGATTTCCTAGAACCAAAAATCGACCCACACCCATCTCCACTGATCTATTTAGCTAGCTGCCTCCATCAAGGAGCAAAGTTACGCCTGCATAACCACCACGGTTTTGTACGGTAACAAATTGGCGCCCTAAACGTGGGGCAACCTAACAAATTTGACAACCAACTACGAGGCCTGTTTTTACTTCTCTTTTTTGTTGATAAATATTAGGGTAGATAAATATATTTTGTCTTGGAGTGTTATAATAAATTTTTGTTTTTATGCTTTATTTTTTTCTTGTCTTTATCATGGAACCAAACCGCTTATTGAAAGACGAACTAGAATACGAACTTGGGGTTCGAGGAGTCGCTAATAGTAATCGTCTGACGGTTACGAGCCTACGGAAAGAACTGCTGAAACGACTTGCAACCGAGGATATAGAAGACCTTCCGAATACCCCGGCTATCCCACTTGATTCTAACACCGAAGTGGATATATGTACGGAAAAGATTATTTTATTGCAGGGACTGATTGACGAGTTTTCCGGCACGTCGACAAGTGTTGCCTTTCTTAAGATTACCACTAAAATGCAACATCTTATCTCCAGATTGGCTAGGATTCATAGTGATAATGCCGACGTTACAGCAGCTGTTGCGCAGCTACAGAATCGCATTCAGGAAGCGGAAGATAAACTTATGGAGATCGCCGACACAGCTGATGATCAACTCAAAGAACCAAAACATGAAGTACCTCCTGAGCCAGTAGTAACTAGAAAACAAATTCCAGTAGCAAGATGGAATATATCTTTCTCTGGGGAGGGTGAGATAAGCGTCAATGCATTTCTCGAACGTATTGAAGACTATCGGATATCTCGCATGGTGTCTGAGAGCGAATTATGTGATTCCATTATTGAACTGCTGAAAGGTCGAGCTCTCATTTGGTACAGGTCAGTACGTAGTCAAATTAAAAATTGGAAGGATTTTGTGAAGCTGGTGCGTGAGGAATATGAGCCTTTTGACTATGAGGCGGACCTTTGGAACGAGATTCGTAATCGTACGCAGGGCGCAGACGAACCCATTGGCACTTATGTGTCATTCATGGCTAATCTTTTTAGCAGATTACCAGCATCACCATCGGAAAATCAAAAGTTGCAAGTATTGCGTCGCAACATTCTGCCATATTTAATCCAGGACATTGGATTGGAACCAGTTGAGTCTGTTGAGAAGCTTCTTCGTGTCTGTAAACAGCTGGAAGTTAACCGACTGATGGCTGAAAAGTTTACTCCTCCGCCAAAAATCGGAAAAATTTACTCCAAAAAGAGTCTTCACTTGCTGGAATTGTCGCTGTGTAGGTCATAAGGCACAAGAATGCACGGAACCTTTTCGTCAGCATTGTTTTGGTTGTGGTAGAGCTGGCGTTATTATGCGAAACTGCCCACGGTGCTCGGGAAACGGTCAAGGGAGGCACTAGATGGCCGTGTTGTGTCTTCCGTTACTCCTCTTTCGGCCAAGCAGACACAAAATGAGCGGAATCTCGCTATTGTGGATTTTATCATTTCCCACTTAGATCAGGATCAACGTCCTTATTTGCAGATTGGTATTTTCGACTACAAGTTTTTGGGATTACTCGATTCCAGGGCATCCAGATCGATTTTGGGCAAGGATGGTTGGGAAATTTTGAAAAAGACGAATGTGACTTTAAACAAATCGAATGTGCAAGTGTGTTCTGTTGCAGATGGAAATGAATGTGCCTGTCTAGGTTCAGTAACTTTGCCTGTTTGTTTATTGGATCGGTTAAAACTGATAACGTTTTTGGTAGTGCCAGAAATCACGACATCAATCATTTTAGGGATGGATTTTTGGTGCGCAATGGGCATTGTTCCTGACTTGCGAAATAATGTGTGGAATTTCTCGGCATTAGCAGCAGTTGACACTTCCGGATATCACCTGTCCAACGAGCAGCAGAATAGACTTCAAACATTTTTAAATGACAACTGGGAACGGATGAAGCCAGGGATTGGTTGTACCACTATAGTACAGCAAAAAATTGTGCTCACCGATTTAGAGCCCATCAAACAAAGGTACTATCCGGTCTCGCCTGCAATGCAAAAATATATTGATGCAGAATTGGAGAAAATGTTACATGAAAATATTATCGAACCTTCCACCAGTCCGTGGTCCTCTCCTGTTCTGATGGTCCCTAAAAAGGACGGCAGTCGTCGATTCTGCGTTGATTTTAGGCGTCTCAATAAGGTTACTAAAAAGGATGCCTACCCAATTCCTTATGTCTCGAGCATTCTGGATCGTTTACGCGGTGCTAAGTACCTCAGTTCGTTGGACATAAAATCTGCGTATTGGCAGATACCTATGAGCGACTGTAGCAGGGAATTCACAGCCTTTACCGTGCCCGGACGTGGCCTCTACCAATTTAAGCGCATGCCGTTCGGACTAACGAATGCGCCTGCTACATGGCAACGACTAATCGATACTGTTTTGGGGGCAGACCTAGAACCATATGTTTTCGTGTATTTGGATGACGTTATTGTTATTTCGGAGGACTTTGAACAACATTTATTCATTTTGCAAAAGATATTTGACCGTATTTCTTCAGCTGGACTTACGTTGAGCAAGGAAAAGTGCATGTTTTGTCGACCTGAGTTGCATTATTTAGGTTACGTGGTGGATCGGCGAGGACTCAGAGTCGACTCAGGAAAAGTGACAGCCATTTTGAACATCCCTGTACCAACGTGTGTGGCTGAGGTTCGCAGCTTCCTGGGTATGGCATCCTGGTACAGGAGATTTGTTAAAGATTTTTCTACTATTAGTGCTCCACTTACCAACTTGCTGAAGAAGAAGCGTAAATGGGATTGGACGGATGATTGTCTGGAGGCTTTCCAGAAATTGAAAGAATGTCTAGTGTCCGCACCCATCCTGACTTGTCCAGATTTTACAAAGCCATTTGTAGTGCAGACTGACGCGAGTGGATTTGGTTTAGGAGCAGTTCTGTGTCAGACTTTCCCAGAAGGTGAGCGGGCTATTTCCTTTTTGAGTCGGTCATTGAATAAAAATGAGCGCAATTACTCCACTACAGAGCGCGAGTGTCTCGCGGTAGTTTGGGCGCTTGATAAGCTCCGCCCCTATTTGGAAGGGTCTCGTTTCACGGTCGTAACGGATCATCACTCCCTGGTTTGGCTACACAACCTGAAAGATCCGTCAGGCAGATTATGCAGGTGGGCTGTTAAACTCCAACAGTACGATTACGAGATAGTACACAGGAAGGGAAAGGAACATGTAGTACCTGACTGTCTGTCGCGATCCGTACCGCTCATTGACAACGTTGCCGTCCATCCTATTCAAGTTCAACCTGTCACGGATACCTGGTATCAGAAAATGCGACAGCGTATAGCGAATCAGCCGCGTAAGTTTTCCTCTTGGAGAGTTGCAGATAATTTGCTCTACAAATATGTTCGCCCTTCAAATCCAGCATTAAGTGACGAAGTTGAGTCCTGGAAACGTGTGATTCCTAAAGAACAGCGGCGAGATATTCTAAAAGCGATTCACGATGCACCTACTTCCGGTCACCCGGGAATAACAAAAACATACCATCGGTTGCGCGCGCGGTTTTATTGGCCTAAAATGAAGGCGGATGTTGTGGCGTACGTCAATCGATGCGTGTTGTGCATCGAACATAAAGTGGAACAAAAGCGTCCACCTGGTCTCATGGGTACGCGTCCAAGAGTCTTTAGACCATTTCAGCTGATGAGCGTCGATATCATGGGTCCCTTGCCACCGACTTCTAAAGGTTTTTGCTATATTTTAGCAGTTTGTGATTACTTCAGTAAATTTGTCCTTACCTTCCCGATGCGTACTGCTACGGCGCAGGCAGTCGTCAAGCATGTGGAGGAGGGAGTTTTCCTACTGTTTGGTGTGCCGCAGTACTTAATCTGCGACAACGGAGGTCAGTTTCGTAGCAGAGAATTCCAGCCGCTTTGCACCAACTACGCGGTGAGTACTTTGTTTAACGCCTACTACCACCCACAAAACAACCCCACTGAAAGGGTGAACAAAGTAATTAAAACCATGTTGTCCTCCTATGTGAACGACAATCAACGTAAGTGGGATGCTTATTTACCTTCAGTTAGTTGTGCAATCCGTACACAAGTACATGAGGCGATTGGCAGTACTCCTTATTTTGCGAACTACGGTAGAGAGCAAATTTTATTGGGCACGGATTACGCAGTGGACGCTGTTGGTCCAGATGGTACCCTCGACGTAGATCGTAGTGGAGTATTGGAGAAAAAGCCAGTGCAGATGGCCAAAATCTACGCAGAAGTGCGTAAGCGCTTAGATCAAGCTCATGCGCGCAGTAAAGTACGCTATGATCTTCGCCGCAGGCCAGTGGAGTATACTGTAGGGCAGACAGTTTGGCGGAGAAACTTTAAGCTCTCCAGTGCTGCGGACAGTTATGCCAGCAAGCTTGCCGCCAAGTTCGTTGGGCCATATAAAGTGCGGAAGAAAGCGTCATCATGTGTTTATGAGTTGGAGTATAATTCTGGAAAACCCTGCGGTAGATGGCACGTGAAAGATCTCAAACCTGGACCTGATCCAGACGTAGCAGTTGAAAATAATAATTAATGTTTCCATAATAATAAAGAGGGAGCACACCGAAGTTGTTACCTTACTTTTATACGTATGTTCTTTCGTTTATATCTTAGTTCATTTATTTATTTTTGTACCTTTTCTGGTTGTGAGTTTAATTTCGGGGAAATTAAATCTCAAGGAAGTAGGAGGGGGATTGTTACGTGTCAATTTCGTATCCCATTCCTTTTTTTTTTTTTCATATCCTGTAGATCCTTCCTCATCAATTTATTGGTTTCCTTTCCTCTACTAACCTAAAAGAAAAATTGTGTAGTTAAAGAATTGATCAATGTAACTTAATAATTTCTTATTTTACACTTACCTGTAATGATTTACAATAGTTAAATTTGATTTATTGCCGTGATTTAGTTGCCACATATTAGAATTATTTCCCTTTTTCCCTCCAAGGACTTATTTGTTGATATCTTGTTGACACTTTAGAATTGTTTAAACGCGCAGGCGTCATTAGTGTGTAAAGGTGCAGCTATAGCGCCGCGTATTTGATAAAACTTAGTTTAAATATTTAGACCTTTATTTTCGTTATAAACATAAACTACAGTACATCCTCGATTATTAATAATAACCCTTAAACTACCTTTCACATTTAATTCCCTTGTTTGCCTGCCTTTCCTGCGAGATTGTGCATTGTATACATGCCTTTAGTTGCTGTTTTTATTGTTTGTCGCTAGTGTTCTGACACTTTCTTTGTTTTCTTCTTAAATTCGTATAGCTGTCCTTGTCCATCTCTCTCTTTCTTAAAAATTAAAAATTTTACACAAGTCGTTGGGAAGTTGAGAAAGAAAGATACGAAGCGAGAACACTTGAAGTCGTACCGTCGTTTATAAGTTTTGGTTGTTTACTAATATTGTTTCTGCAATACCCAGTTTTGGGGATTTCGTTTAAACACCAAACGTAGTTTCGGGAGCAGTGTTTGTGTGATATTTCGTTTGAACTCTCCGGAATAGCTCAGTTGTTGAGGATTTAAAATAAACGATCGGCGACCGCCATTGTTCCATCTTCACGCCTCGTGAATGCGCTCAAACTCAGGCAGCGCATACCTAGCTTCGTTGGTACCCGACCAGCAGCCTTCGGTGTCCTGCGTCTCAGCCCAGACCGCCAAAGTGCACCCGCCGCGAGCCAGATCCAGTGATCCAGATATTGGCGGCCCAGTAGAGCGCGGAGCGAGGGGCAAGGGGTACTCCAGCGGCCAGTAGTGGCTCGTCGTACAGCTAAGTGAATTATTATAACTGTTAGCTACTTGTTATTTCTCCCGCGAACTTTATCGCCCTGATTTTGTGTATTTGTGCAACCATTTGCCATCTCATTGTTGCCGATGGAGATTGGTCAGTTTCTACGATTGTTGTCTAATTTATGCTATCAGTTTTAATTATTATCTGAAACACTTTGGTTTAGTTATCAGCTCTATTACATGTTGCTTTATGTAAATTTAACATTTTCTTTTATAAATTATTGTAATTTCAATTATTATAATTTCAATTATTATTTACTGTTGATTTCGCAACGCCTTGTCTGGGGTAATCCGAGAATTGTTTTATTGTTCTTATACGTCTTATACGCTCAACCCCATTGTTGTAAACCGACGTCGATCGACCTAGGGTCTTATGTTTTAGAACTTTTGTACTATATTTGCGGGCAGTGTATAAACGTTACGGTATTTCATTCACGTCATTTACTCAAGGCAGCATTGGCTGTTCTTCCTCGCGTCACCCCTACACAGTGCGTAGTTTCTTTTGTTTATTTTTGTTTATTACATTTTCATCAACGCAGTAAATATTTTTACTTTAACTTTTCTGTGTTTGAATGTAGGAAACTTACCCAACCTACCCAATCAATCAGTGGTGACAAAGTGAGTGTTACTTTATTATTATTATCTCGTTCTGTGATACACAAATCACGGTAAGTATGATGAGTTACTGAGCACGCTGGTATTGTTGTATATATTTATTTAGTGTTGTTTGTTTTGTCGTGTTTTTTTTTTTTTTGAACAGGTCTCCAACATCTTGGTTGCTGCTGACGGTTGCGCAGCGGATGCACTCCTCGTACACCATTTCCTTACGCTGTATCCGTTACCTTCCTGCGCGCCTAGATTATTGTTTCTGCTCCTGGTACCTTCGCGGTTGGGTACCGCTGGCTGTAAAGCGACCGCGTGGCGCCCTCTCTAATATTACTGTTGTTATCGATTTCCTAGAACCAAAAATCGACCCACACCCATCTCCACTGATCTATTTAGCTAGCTGCCTCCATCAAGGAGCAAAGTTACGCCTGCATAACCACCACGGTTTTGTACGGTAACAAATTGGCGCCCTAAACGTGGGGCAACCTAACAAATTTGACAACCAACTACGAGGCCTGTTTTTACTTCTCTTTTTTGTTGATAAATATTAGGGTAGATAAATATATTTTGTCTTGGAGTGTTATAATAAATTTTTGTTTTTATGCTTTATTTTTTTCTTGTCTTTATCATGGAACCAAACCGCTTATTGAAAGACGAACTAGAATACGAACTTGGGGTTCGAGGAGTCGCTAATAGTAATCGTCTGACGGTTACGAGCCTACGGAAAGAACTGCTGAAACGACTTGCAACCGAGGATATAGAAGACCTTCCGAATACCCCGGCTATCCCACTTGATTCTAACACCGAAGTGGATATATGTACGGAAAAGATTATTTTATTGCAGGGACTGATTGACGAGTTTTCCGGCACGTCGACAAGTGTTGCCTTTCTTAAGATTACCACTAAAATGCAACATCTTATCTCCAGATTGGCTAGGATTCATAGTGATAATGCCGACGTTACAGCAGCTGTTGCGCACGACATATACATGAATATGACAGTTTAAATACTTGAAAACGGTATTTTGTATGCTTTTGCATGCTTAAAACAGCATTTTTATCTTGCTTTCACCAACATAAGCCATTACACACGACATATACATGAATATGACAGTTTAAATACTTGAAAACGGTGTTTTGTTTGCCTTTGCATGCTTAAAACAGCATTTATATCTTGCTTTCACCAACATTAGCTATTATACACGACAGAAAAATGAATATGACAGTTTAAATACTTGAAAACAGCATTTTGTATGTTTTTGCAAGCTGAAAACAGCTATTTTATCTTGATTTTGCAAACATAAGCCATTACACACTACATATACATGAATATGACAGTTTAAATACTTGAAAACGGTGTTTTGTATGCTTTTGCATGCTTAAAACAGCATTTTTATTTTGCTTTCACCAACATAAGCTATTATACACGACAGAAACATGAATATGACAGTTTAAATACTTGAAAACAGTATTTTGTATGTGTTTGCAAGCTGAAAACAGCTATTTAATCTTGTTTTGCAAACATAAGCTATTACACACGGCATATACATGAATAAATACTTGAAAACGGTGTTTTGTATGCTTTTGCATGCTTAAAACAGCATTTTTATCTTGCTTTCACCAACATTAGCTATTACACTCGACAGAAACTTGAATATTACAGTTTAAATACTTGAAAACAGCATTTTGTATATTCTTGCAAGCTGAAAACAGCTATTTTATCTTGATTTTGCAAACATAAGCCATTACACACACCATATACATGAATATGACAGTTTAAATACTTGAAAACGGTGTTTTGTATGCTTTTGCATGCTTAAAACAGCATTTTTATCTTGCTTTCACCAACATTAGCTATTATACACGACAGAAACATGAATATGACAGTTTAAATACTTGAAAACGATGTTTTGTATGCTTTTGCATGCTTAAAACAGCATTTTTATCTTGCTTTCACCAACATTAGCTATTATACACGACGGAAACATGAATATGACAGTTTAAATACTTGAAAACAGCATTTTGTATGTTTTTGCAAGCTGAAAACAGCTATTTTATCTTGATTTTGCAAACATAAGCCATTACACACGACATATACATGAATATGACAGTTTAAATACTTGAAAACGGTGTTTTGTATGCTTTTGAATGCTTAAAACAGCATTTTTATCTTACTTTCACCAACATTAGCTATTATACACGACAGTAAAATGAATATGACAGTTTAAATACTTGATAACAGCATTTTGTATGTTTTTGCAAGCTGAAAACAGCTATTTTATCATGATTTTGCAAACATAAGCCATTACACACGACATATACATGAATATGACAGTTTAAATTCTTAAAAACGGTGTTTTGTATGCTTTTGCATGCTAAAACAGCATTTTATCTTGCTTTCACCAACATTAGCTATTATACACGACAGAAACATGAATATGACAGTTTAAATACTTGAAAACGGTGTTTTGTATGCTTTTGCATGCTTAAAACAGTATTTTTATCATCCTTTCACCAACATTAGCTATTATACACGACAGAAAAATGAATATGACAGTTTAAATACTTGAAAACAGCATTTTGTATGTATTTGCAAGCTGAAAACAGCTATTTTATCTTGATTTTGCAAACATAAGCCATTAAACACGACATATACATGAATATGACAGTTTAAATACTTGAAAAATGTATTTTGTATGCTTTTGCATGCTTAAAACAGCATTTTTATCTTGCTTTCACCAACGTTAGATATTACACACGACGGCAACATGAATATGACAGTTTAAATACTTGAAAACAGCATTTTGTATGTTTTTGCAAGCTGAAAACAGCTATTTTATCTTGATTTTGCAAAAATAAGCCATTACACACGACATATACATGAATATGACAGTTTAAATACTTGAAAACGGTGTTTTGTATGCTTAAAACAGCATTTTTATCTTGCTTTCACAAACATTAGCTATTATACACGATAGAAACATGAATATGACAGTATATATACTTGAAAACAGGATTTTGTATGTTTTTGCAAGCTGAAAACAGCTATTTTATCTTCATTTTGCAAACATAAACCATTACACACGACATATACATGAATATCACAGTTTAAATACTTGAAAACGGTGTTTTGTATGCTATTGCATGCTTAAAACAGCATTGTTATCTTGCTATCATAAACATTAGCTATTATACACGACAGAAATATGAATATGACAGTTTAAATACTTGAAAACGGTGTTTTGTATGCTTTTGCATGCTTAAAACAGCATTTTTATCTTGCTTTCACCAGCATTAGCTATTATACACGACAGAAACATGAATATGACAGTTTATATACTTGAAAACAGCATTTTGTATGTTTTTGCAAGCTGAAAACAGCTATTTTATCTTGATTTTGCAAACATAAGCCATAACATACGACATATACATGAATATGACAGTTTAAATACTTGAAAACGGTGTTTTGTATACTTTTGCATGCTTAAAACAGCATTATTATCTTGCTTTCACTAAAATTAGCTATTATACACGACAGAAACATGAATATGACAGTTTAAATACTTGAGAACAGCATTTTGTATGTTTTTGCAAGCTGAAAACAGCTATTTTATCTTGATTTTGCAAACGTAAGCCATTTCACACGACATATACATGAATATGACAGTTTAAATACTTGAAAACAGTGTTTTGTATGCTTTTGTATGCTTAAAACAGAATTTTTATTTTGCTTTCACCAACATTAGCTATTATACACGACAGAAACATGAATATGACAGTTTAAATACTTGAAAACGGTGTTTTGTATGCTTTTGCATGCTTAAAACAGTATTTTTATCATCCTTTCACCAACATTAGCTATTATACACGACAGAAAAATGAATATGACAGTTTAAATACTTGAAAACAGCATTTTGTATGTATTTGCAAGCTGAAAACAGCTATTTTATCTTGATTTTGCAAACATAAGCCATTAAACACGACATATACATGAATATGACAGTTTAAATACTTGAAAAATGTATTTTGTATGCTTTTGCATGCTTAAAACAGCATTTTTATCTTGCTTTCACCAACGTTAGATATTACACACGACGGCAACATGAATATGACAGTTTAAATACTTGAAAACAGCATTTTGTATGTTTTTGCAAGCTGAAAACAGCTATTTTATCTTGATTTTGCAAAAATAAGCCATTACACACGACATATACATGAATATGACAGTTTAAATACTTGAAAACGGTGTTTTGTATGCTTAAAACAGCATTTTTATCTTGCTTTCACAAACATTAGCTATTATACACGATAGAAACATGAATATGACAGTATATATACTTGAAAACAGGATTTTGTATGTTTTTGCAAGCTGAAAACAGCTATTTTATCTTCATTTTGCAAACATAAACCATTACACACGACATATACATGAATATCACAGTTTAAATACTTGAAAACGGTGTTTTGTATGCTTTTGCATGCTTAAAACAGCATTGTTATCTTGCTATCACCAACATTAGCTATTATACACGACAGAAATATGAATATGACAGTTTAAATACTTGAAAACGGTGTTTTGTATGCTTTTGCATGCTTAAAACAGCATTTTTATCTTGCTTTCACCAGCATTAGCTATTATACACGACAGAAACATGAATATGACAGTTTATATACTTGAAAACAGCATTTTGTATGTTTTTGCAAGCTGAAAACAGCTATTTTATCTTGATTTTGCAAACATAAGCCATAACATACGACATATACATGAATATGACAGTTTAAATACTTGAAAACGGTGTTTTGTATACTTTTGCATGCTTAAAACAGCATTATTATCTTGCTTTCACTAAAATTAGCTATTATACACGACAGAAACATGAATATGACAGTTTAAATACTTGAGAACAGCATTTTGTATGTTTTTGCAAGCTGAAAACAGCTATTTTATCTTGATTTTGCAAACGTAAGCCATTTCACACGACATATACATGAATATGACAGTTTAAATACTTGAAAACAGTGTTTTGTATGCTTTTGTATGCTTAAAACAGAATTTTTATTTTGCTTTCACCAACATTAGCTATTATACACGACAGAAACATGAATATGACAGTTTAAATACTTGAAAACAGCATTTTGTATGTTTTTGCAAGTTGAAAACAGTTATTTTATCTTGATTTAGCAAACATAAGCCATTACACACGACATATACATGAATATGACAGTTTAAATACTTTAAAACGGTGTTTTGTATGCTTTTGCACGCTTAAAACAGCATTTTTATCTTGCTTTCACCAACATTAGCTATTATACACGACAGAAACATGAATATGACTGTTTAAATACTTGAAAACGGTGTTTTGTATGCTTTTCCATGCTTAAAACAGCATTTTTATCTTGCTTTCACCAGCATTAGCTATTATACACGACAGAAACATGAATATGACAGTTTAAATACTTGAAAACAGCATTTTGAATGTTTTTGCAAGCTGAAAACAGCTGTTTTATCTTGATTTTGCAAACATAAGCCATTACACACGACATGTACATGAACATGACAGTTTAAATACTTGAAAACGGTGTTTTGTATGCTTTTGCATGCTTAAAACAGCATTTTTATCTTGGTTTCACCAACATTAGCTATTATACACGACAGAAACATGAATATGACAGTTTAAATACTTGAAAACAGCATTTTGTATGTTTTTGCAAGCTGAAAACAGCTATTTTATCTTAATTTTGCAAACATAAGCCATTACACACTACATATACATGAATATGACAGTTTAAATACTTGAAATCGGTGTTTTGCATGCTTTTGCATGCTTAAAACAGCATTTATATCTTGCTTTAACCAACATTAGCTATTAGAAACGACGGAAAAATGAATATGACAGTTTAAATACTTGAAAACGGTATTTTGTATGCTTTTGCAAGCTGAAAACAGCTATTTTATATTGATTTTGCAAACATAAGCCATTACACACGACATATACATAAATATGACAGTTTAAATACTTGAAAACGGTGTTTTGTTTGCCTTTGCATGCTTAAAACAGCATTTATATCTTGCTTTCACCAACATTTGCTATTATACACGACAGAAAAATGAATATGACAGTTTAAATACTTGAAAACAGCATTTTGTATGTTTTTGCAAGCTGAAAACAGTTATTTTAACTTGATTTTGCAAACATAAGCCATTACACACTACATATACATGAATATGACAGTTTAAATACTTGAAAACGGTGTTTTGTATGCTTTTGCATGCTTAAAACAGCATTTTTATTTTGCTTTCACCAACATTAGCTATTATACACGACAGAAACATGAATATGACAGTTTAAATACTTGAAAACAGCATTTTGTATGTTCTTGCAAGCTGAAAACAGCTATTTTATCTTGATTTTGCAAACATAAGCCATTACACACACCATATACATGAATATGACAGTTTAAATACTTGAAAACGGTGTTTTGTATGCTTTTGCATGCTTAAAACAGCATTTTTATCTTGCTTTCACCAACATTAGCTATTATACACGACAGAAACATGAATATGACAGTTTAAATACTTGAAAACGATGTTTTGTATGCTTTTGCATGCTTAAAACAGCATTTTTATCTTGCTTTCACCAACATTAGCTATTATACATGACGGAAACATGAACATGACAGTTTAATACTTGAAAACAGCATTTTGTATGTTTTTGCAAGCTGAAAACAGCTATTTTATCTTGATTTTGCAAACATAAGCCATTACACACGATATATACATGAATATAATAATAATATTTATTATTCAACAGGACAAGCCCAATTACAGAATAATATAAATAAACAATTATACATGAAAGAAAGAAAATCTCTAATAATAAGTATCCTACAATATCTCATTCAATTTATCTTTAAATACCCTTAAACTAAGTGATGAATCTAAAGCTGTACAATGCAAATTATAAACACGACACATGGTATTGAGAACAGAGTTAAAATGATATCCTGTTCTAGAAAAGTTACAAATAAATGATTGTTCACCTCTGGTGTTACAATTATTGACATAGAAATTTAATCGCCCTAACAAATTTGAGTCATCAATAAGATTGTTTATTAATTTATTAAAGAAAAGAATTTGTTGTATAAAACATCTGTTTGTTAATGGCTTCAAACCAAAAATTTGTAACAAATTTTCATATTCATTATGAGGCCAATAATGGAACAATCTGTAATGAACAGTTTTAACAAATTTTTTTTGGATACCCTCAATTGCATTTGTTAAGTATAGCTGCGAAGGATTCCAAATAATGCGAACATAATCGAGTTTACTCAAAACTAAGCTAGTGAATAAAGTTACATAGCATTTAATATTATTGAAATTATGCGTAACACGCAAAATAAATCCTAAGATCTTATAACACTTACTAATTGTAATTTCGGTATGGTACAAAAAATTCAATTTTGTGTCAAGGAACAATCCAAGATCACGTACAACCATTACACGACTTAGAATTAAATTATCAATGTTATAATTAAAATGAATACAATTATTTTTCCTTGTAAAACTAATAATTTGACATTTGTTGATGTTAAAGCGAAGCCGATTTTGAACAGACCATAGGTATAACTTGTTGAGATCAGACTGCAACAAATAGCAATCCTCAGTACATGAAATAATGCGGTAGATTTTCAAATCGTCTGCATACATCAAACATTTAGATGATTCTAGGACCTCTGTAATATCATTTACAAATAATATGAAAAGTAAAGGCCCTAATATTGACCCTTGAGGGACCCCCGAGGAAACAAGAAAACGAGCAGATGAAAAACCATTACAATAGACGTACTGTATACGGTTACTTAAATATGATTCACATAACAAGTACAAATTTCGTGAGAACCCAATCATTAATAATTTGTATAACAATATTTTATGATCAACTGTATCGAATGCTTTCGAAAAATCGGTATAAATAGCATCCACTTGTTGTTTATCATCTAGTGCATCAAATAAAAATTGAACAAAGTTAATTAAATTAGTGGTAGTTGACCTTCGGCTCACAAAACCATGCTGAAATTTACTAATATAGTTGCTGGTTTGAGATTGAATATGCCGATGCAAAATGTATTCATAAAATTTTGAAGGCCAATCTAAACATGACACAGGACGGTAATTAGAAATTTGATGTCTGTCTCCTGATTTGTAGATAGGGACTACTTTAGATAATTTCCATTGGTCTGGAAATGTATTAGTTTTTAAGCTCAAGTTGAAAATGCACTGTAAAGGGTAAATCAATAAGTCTGAGCAGCCCTTGTAAATATAAATAGGTATACCATCAGGTCCTACAGATTTGGTGTTTTTCTGAGCAGCAATAGCATTAGAAATTTCATTCAATGTGATTTCTGGAATAGTAATATTATCACAAATAGATGGATTGATAGAGAAATTCGAAAAGTCAATGTTACAGATATCATCATTGAATACAGATTTATAAAAATTTGCAAAGGCATTTACAATTTCGGGACCCGTTTCGAGTAAATTATTATTGTGGTACATAGTAGATGGTATTTTCTTGGCATCTTTTTTTGAGTTTATAAAACTCCAAAAATTCTTTGGATCTGTTGCAATACTATCCTGTACAGAGCTTAAGTATAATTCGTATGAATTTTTGATTAAATTTTTAACAGTGGACCTTATAGTTCTGTATTTTTGGAGATAAACAATGGAACCATATTTTTTATGCATTCTTCTGTAATGTTCTTTTTGTTTTAGATAAAATTTGATTTCTTTACTGAACCATATAGGATATTTGTTGCTACGTTTTACATATTTAGGGAAACAAACATCAAAAATATCGTACAATACTGAATAAAAACAATCGACAGCACTGTTAATATCGGTTCAGGTTTCCAGCAATTGCCAATTAGTTTCTCTTAATTTACTATATAAGAGACCAAAATCACCCTTACTAAAATTAAATGAAACATTTCTATTTTCATTTAAATTGGAATGCAAACTTTTTATTTGAAATGTACAATCAATGAGTAAAGCAGGGTGATGTTTGTCTTCTGGCAATAAACTAAAAATACATTTCTCTATACTACAATCATTTATATTAGTAATTAAGACGTCCAAAATATTGTTGTTATTATTCGCTAATCTATTCATCTGCTCCATGTTTAATAAGGATACAAAGTTATTAAATTTACTGACACTGCTACATATAGTACCGTTAAGGTAAAAATTGTTCAAATTTGTTACATTAAAGTCACCTACAATTAAGATTTTCGCAGTGTATATGAAAGGCAATGAACTAATAAAATCATAGAAATAGGTGTATTCAGAGGAGCTTAAATCAGGTGGTATGTAAATGGCAAGAATGTAAACAGTCTCTAAATTGTAACGAAGTTTGACACAAATAAAGTCAATGTTATTAGATTCACAGCTGATTGGTACAATGTTTGGATTTAAAACGTCATTGACTGCCACTAACACTCCGCCACCGCGCACTTTACCCGTTGCTGATTGATTCCTGTCGCAGCGAAAAATACTGAAACGGGAGTCCATCAATTCGCCACTAGATGTATTCTCGGTGAGCCATGTTTCAGTTAAGACAAGGACGTCGTAATTTATAGTTAACACACTTAAATAAAGTTCTGTTAGTTTAGTGTTGACACCACGCACATTTTGGTAGTATAGGCTCAGGGATTGAGATGTTGAAGCACAATTCAGTTTTTTGACTCAACGATACGCGGCACATCATTAATATATTTGATGCGCAAATTATTCTCACCGTTGTTGATGCGTCTCTGTAGTTCGCCTTTGAGCTCCTCAAAATATTTTCTCTGTTTGAGAGTATTATCGCTACCAATTTTTACTTTATTGAATTTCGAATTATTTAGTTTTTTAGCATTCTTCAGAACAGATAAGACAGTAACAGAATTTTTTAAAATCACTTTAATTGGACGTGGATTTGAATTATTTTTCTTTCCTAAACGGAATATTTTGATGTCTGCTGGAGGTATGTTTTCCTGGTAACACGTTAGGATAATTTCTGAAACGACTGTGGTATCGGTAACAGAAGACTCTGACGACAAATTTGATTCCGGAAGATTATAAACTATAAAGTTGGATTTCCGGGCGTTTCGATCGTTGATTTCAGAAATAATATTTTCGAATTCATCATATTCTTCAAATTTGGTTTTTTTAATAGATTTTAATTCATTAGTTATATCGCGTACCTCATTTTGTAAAGTTAAAATCAATTTTTTGAGTTCAGAGAACTCAGCATTTTTAGTTACTGCAGTAGATTCACATGGATTACAGAACCATTTCAAATTTTTCCTGGAACGTAGCATTCGACAGTCGGATTGTGTCACTTGAACGCATTCAGAATGAAAGAGTACAGAGCACCCAGCACAAATAACTGAGGCCGAGGTGTCAAATTTCTTCGTACAAGTTGCGCATATGGACATGGTCAGAAATTTGTTGTAACGGTAAAACGATAGCAGTGAATATTACTCACGCGCACAGTAACGATTAATTAAGTGGCTTCAAAGTGAGTTTAAACTTTTGTACTTAAGACAAGTGATTTAATTTGAAAACTGTAGCACACTTACTGTTTCTTCAGCACCAAACACATAATTTATATACTGAACCCAGTTAAGTAAAGTTCACACAAATTTCAGGTATTTAGAACAAACTAGACACTCAAAAAAGGCAAAATTGGCTTAAGTAAAAACGAACACGTCTGATCGATTCTCTCTCTCAACATAAAAAAAAAAAAATGAAAAAAAAAATATGACATTACACACGACATATACATGAATATGACAGTTTAAATACTTGAAAACGGTGTTTTGTATGCTTTTGCATGCTTAAAACAGTATTTTTATCATCCTTACACCAACATTAGCTATTATACACGATAGAAACATAAATATGATAGTTTAAATACTTGAAAACAGCATTTTGTATGTTTTTGCAAGCTGAAAACAGCTATTTTATCTTGATTTTGCAAACATAAGCCATTACGCACGACAGATACATGAATATGACAGTTTAAATACCTGAAAACGGTGTTTTGTATGCTTTTACATGCTTAAAACAGCATTTTTATCTTGCTTTCACCTACATTAGCTATAATACACGACGGAAACATGGATATGACAGTTTAAATACTTGAAAACAGCATTTTGTATATTTTTCCAAGCTGAAAACAGCTATTTTATCTTGATTTTGCAAACATAAGCCATTACACACGACATATACATGAATATGACAGTTTAAATACTTGAAAACGGTGTTTTTATGCTTTTGAAAGCTTAAAACAGCATTTATATCTTACTTTCACCAACATTAGCTATTATACACGACAGAAAAATGAATATGACAGTTTAAATACTTGAAAACAGCATTTTGTATGTATTTGCAAGCTGAAAACAGCTATTTTATCTTGATTTTGCAAACATAAGCCATTAAACACGACATATACATGAATATGACAGTTTAAATACTTGAAAACGGTGTTTTGTATGCTTTTGCATGCTTAAAACAGCATTTTTATCTTGCTTTCACCAACATTAGCTATTACACACGACGGCAACATGGATATGACAGTTTAAAAATTTGAAAACAGCATTTTGTATGTTTTTTCAAGCTGAAAACAGCTATTTTATCTTGATTTTGCAAACATAAGCCATTACACACGACATATACATGAATATGACAGTTTAAATACTTGAAAACGGTGTTTTTTATGCTTTTGCATGCTTAAAACAGCATTTTTATCTTACTTTCACGAACATTAGCTATTATACACGACAGAAACATGAATATGACAGTTTAAATACTTGAAAACAGCATTTTGTATGTTTTTGCAAGCTGAAAACAGCTATTTTATCTTGGTTTTGCAAACATAAGCCATTACACACGACATATACATGAATATGACAGTTTAAATACTTGAAAACCGTGTTTTGTATGCTTAAAACAGCATTTTTATCTTGCTTTCACAAACATTAGCTATAATACACGACAGAAACATGAATATGACAGTATATATACTTGAAAACAGGATTTTGTATGTTTTTGCAAGCTGAAAACAGCTATTTTATCTTCATTTTGCAAACCTAAACCATTACACACGACATATACATGAATATCACAGTTTAAATACTTGAAAACGGTGTTTTGTATGCTTTTGCATGCTTAAAACAGCATTTTTATCTTACTTTCACCAACATTAGCTATTATACACGACAGAAAAATAAATATGACAGTTTAAATACTTGAAAACAGCATTTTGTATGTTTTTGCAAGCTGAAAACAGCTATTTTATCATGATTTTGCAAACTAAAGCCATTACACACGACATATACATGAATATGACAGTTTAAATACTTGAAAACGGTGTTTTGTATGCTTTTGCATGCTTAAAACAGTATTTTTATCATCCTTACACCAACATTAGCTATTATACACGATAGAAACATAAATATGATAGTTTAAATACTTGAAAACAGCATTTTGTATGTTTTTGCAAGCTGAAAACAGCTATTTTATCTTGATTTTGCAAACATAAGCCATTACAAACGACATATACATGAATATGACAGTTTAAATACTTGAAAATGGTGTTTTGTATGCTTTTGCATGCTTAAAACAACATTTTTATCTTGCTTTCACTAACATTAGCTATTATACACGACAGAAACATGAATATGACAGTTTAAATACTTGAAAACGGTGTTTTGTATGCTTTTGCATGCTTAAAACAGCATTTTTATCTTGCTTTCACCAACATTAGCTATTATACACGCCAGAAACATGAAAATGACAGTTAAATACTTGAAAACAGCATTTTGTATGTTTTTGTAAGCTGAAAACAGCTATTTTATCTTGATTTTGCAAACATAAGCCATTACGCACGACAGATACATGAATATGACAGTTTAAATACCTGAAAACGGTGTTTTGTATGCTTTTACATGCCTAAAACAGCATTTTTATCTTGCTTTCACCTACATTAGCTATTATACACGACGGAAACATGGATATGACAGTTTAAATACTTGAAAACAGCATTTTGTATGTTTTTCCAAGCTGAAAACAGCTATTTTATCTTGATTTTGCAAACATAAGCCATTACACACGACATATACATGAATATGACAGTTTAAATACTTGAAAACGGTGTTTTTCATGCTTTTGCATGCTTAAAACAGCATTTTTATCTTACTTTCACCAACATTAGCTATTATACACGACAGAAAAATGAATATGACAGTTTAAGTACTTGAAAACAGCATTTTGTATGTATTTGCAAGCTGAAAACAGCTATTTTATCTTGATTTTGCAAACATAAGCCATTAAACACGACATATACATGAATATGACAGTTTAAATTCTTGAAAACGGTGTTTTGTATGCTTTTGCATGCTTAAAACAGCATTTTTATCTTGCTTTCACCAACATTAGCTATTACACACGACGGCAACATGGATATGACAGTTTAAAAACTTGAAAACAACATTTTGTATGTTTTTTCAAGCTGAAAACAGCTATTTTATCTTGATTTTGCAAACATAAGCCATTACACACGACATATACATGAATATGACAGTTTAAATACTTGAAAACGGTGTTTTTTATGCTATTGCATGCTTAAAACAGCATTTTTATCTTACTTTCACCAACATTAGCTATTATACACGACAGAAACATGAATATGACAGTTTAAATACTTGAAAACAGCATTTTGTATGTTTTTGCAAGCTGAAAACAGCTATTTTATCTTGGTTTTGCAAACATAAGCCATTACACACGACATATACATGAATATGACAGTTTAAATACTTGAAAACCGTGTTTTGTATACTTAAAACAGCATTTTTATCTTGCTTTCACAAACATTAGCTATAATACACGTCAGAAACATGAATATGACAGTTAAATACTTGAAAACAGCATTTTTTATGTTTTTCAAGCTGAAAACAGCTATTTTATCTTGATTTTGCAAACATAAGCCATTACGCACGACAGATACATGAATATGACAGTTTAAATACTTGAAAACGGTGTTTTGTATGCTTTTTCATGCTTAAAACAGCATTTTTATCTTGCTTTCACCTACATTAGCTATTATACACGACAGAAACATGAATATGACAGTTTAAATACTTGAAAACGGTGTTTTGTATGCTTTTGCATTCTTAAAACAGCATTTTTATCTTGCTTTCACCAACATTAGCTATTACACACGCCAGAAACATGAATATGACTGTTTAAATACTTGAAAACGGTGTTTTGTATGCTTTTTCATGCTTAAAACAGCATTTTTATCTTGCTTTCACCAACATTAGCTATTATACATGATAGAAACATGAATATGACAGTTTAAATACTTGAAAACAGCATTTTGTATGTTTTTGCAAGCTGAAAACAGCTATTTTATCTTGATTTTGCAAACATACGACATATACATGAATATGTCAGTTTAAATATGAATATGTCAGTTTAAATAATTAAAAACGGTGTTTTGTTTGCTTTTGCATGCTTCAAACAGCATTTTGATCTTACTTTCACCAACAATAGCTATTATACACGACAGAAACATGAATATATATATATATGGAGGCCCTGGGCTTTTTGGACTATTTTCTTCCATTCATTTCTGTTTACTACTATCTATCTCCAGTCCTTTTGTCCGATCAGGTCTAGGTCTCTTTCACTTCGTCTTGCCATCTTTTTTTGGGGCTGCCTTTCTTCTTTTTACCTCCTTTCATCCGGTTTACGACACTTTTCGGTAGTCTCTCTTCTGTTTGTCTTTCTACATGTCTTAGCCATCTTATTCTTTGCATTCTTATCTGCGTAGTGATGTTTGTCTCACCGAAAGCTTCTTCTATTTCCTTGTTCGTTCTTCTTCTCCATTGGTCATTTTCCTTTATTCCTCGGTATATTCTTCTCAATAATTTACGTTCCCATATTTGTAGTGTTTGTTCTTCGTTCTTTGTGAATGTCCAGGTTTCGGATCCGTATAATATCGTGGGTCTTATTATTGTTTTGTATAGCTGTTTTTTGGCGTTTTGGGATATGTCTTTGCTTATTATTAGGTTGTGCATAGCCGCTATCGTTCTGTTTCCTTTTGTTAACTTTTCTTTGATTTCCTCTTTTATTTCATTATTAGCCTTGATTTTAACTCCTAGATATGTATAACTGGAGACTCATCAAATTTGTATTCTTGTCTTTGGTTCGTGGTTATGCTTAAGTTCGTTTCGACATTATCTTTCTTCCCGCTCATCTTCATGTATTTCGTTTTTTCTGTATTGATTTTGAGGTTAAATCTTCCTGCTTCGTAAATTAGTCTTTTTGTTACCTCTTCCAATTCTTTTTTTGTTTTAGTGATGATTACGACATCGTCAGCAAATGCCAGGCACTGGTGTCTTCTGTCATAGATCAGATTTGTTCTGTTTAACTTGCTTCTCCTCATTATTGTCTCTAGAGTCAGGTTAAATAGTGTGGAGGACAGCGGGTCCCCTTGTCTTAGCCCTGTTTTCACGCTAAAGAGTTCTGATTTTTGCCCGTCTACCCTTACTCTGCTTTCTGTGTTTTGGATTGTTGTGCTCACTAATCTTACTAACTTCCTAGATATTCTTAATTCCTCCAATGCTTTTACTAGTTCTTTCCTGTTGATTGAATCATATGCTTGCTTGAAATCGATGAAGAGCGCATGCATGGTCAATCCTTTTTCGTAGTGTGTGTCTTGTAGCTCTTTTAGCACAAAGATATGATCAGTTGTTGATCTATTTTTCCTGAATCCTGCCTGGTATTCTCCTACTATGTTTTCCATTTCTCCTTTTAATTTTTGGTTGATCCATGTTGCCATTACTTTGTATACTACGTCTAGCAGTTCTATGCCTCGGTAGTTTTCACAATTCGAGTTGTTACCTTTTTTATATATAGGGCACAATACTGCTTGCCTCCATGATTGTGGTATTTGTTCTTCCTTCCAACATGTTTTTATTAACTTATGTATTTCCTGCTTCAGCTTTTCGCCTCCGAATTTGATTAATTCTGCTGGCAGCTCATTATCACCTGGGCTTTTATTGTTCTTTATGTTGTTTATAATACTCTCGATTTCTTCTTGGGTTGGCTCGGGTATATGGCACGCGTCCAGTTCGTTGTTTTCGTCTGTACTCGTATTTAAATTAGTCTCGTTTACATTTAGAAGTTCTTCGAAATATTCAGCCCATCTTCTAAGTTTGGCTTCTTTATCTCCTATTAGTTTTCCTTGTTTATCACGGTAGTATATAGTTCTTGTTCTGCTAGCTCTTTTCTCTTTTTTAATATTCTGGTAGAAATTCTTATTTCCTTCTTGTTATATGTTTCTAGCATTTGTTTCTTTAGTTTCTGTCTTTTTTTCTTTCTGCATATCTTTTTATAGTTTCTTCTCTGCTCTTGATATTCGAGGCGATCGGATTCTGTTCTGGTTCTAATGTATTTTGTTCTTGCTTGCCTTCCTTTTTCTATCAATTCTTTACATTCGTCATCAAACCATTTATTTTTTGTTCTTATTGTTGTTTCTGTACCTAATACTTTCTCCGCTGCTGCTCTTATACCGTTTTGTATCTTCTGCCAACTTTCTTCTATCGTATTTCCGGATTTGTGTGCTTCTATATTTTTCTCTACTTCTGCTTCGTATTGTTCGGCTATTTCTTCGGTTCCGAGTTTTCCAGTATTATATCTTCTCTGGGTTTCTTTGGGTCTGTTTGCTCGGTTCCACTTCCCGTTCATATTTGCTTGGACTAGAAAGTGATCTGTGTTAGCTTCTGCCCCTCTGTAACTCCTGACGTTGGTAATTAAATGGCTGTTGCTTTGGTCTATCAATATGTGGTCAATCTGATTGATGGTATCTCCTTTTGGTGATAACCATGTACCTTTGTGTATGTGTATGTCTGAAGAACAGAACTATTAAACTAGCAACATGGAACGTTAGAGGAACCTACACCACAGGAGCACTAAAGCAAGTAGCACTAGAACTTAAAAGATACAAAATATCAATAGCTGCCGTACAGGAAACAAAACAAAAGAGCAAAGAAATCACTGAGGTAGAGGACTACATTTTCCTGAACAGCGGAGGAGAGAACAGAAGATTGGGTACAGGATTCCTAATAGAAAAGAATCTAAAGGGAGCAGTTATAGAATTCAGACCAATAACGGACAGAATATGCTACCGTAGACTTAGGCTCAACAACAGAAAATTAAGTATATTAAATATACATGCACCAACTGAAGATAAAGACCTTGAAGAAAAAACAGAATACTACGAAACAATGGAAGATCAGTACCAACAAATTCCAAGATATGATATAAAAATAGTAATGGGCGACGCAAATGCCAAGATAGGGAAAGAACAACAGTACCAACCTACCATAGGTATAGAGAGTAAACACAATACTACAAACCAAAATGGAGAGAAGCTGATAGAATTTGCAACACAAAACAAAATGATAATTAAGAGTACATACTATAAGCACAAAGAAACATGAATATGACAGTTTAAATACTTGAAAACAGAATTTTGTATGTTTTTGCAAGCTGAAAACAGCTATTTTATCTTGATTTTGCAAACATAGCACATTACACACGACATATACATGAATATGACAGTTTAAATACTTGAAAACGGTGTTTTGTATGCTTTTGCATGCTTAAAACTGCATTTTTATCTTGCTTTCACCAACATTAGCTATTATACACGACAGAAACATAAATATGACAGTTAAAATACTTGAAAACAGCATTTTGTATGTTTTTGCAAGCTGAAAACAGCTATTTTATCTTGATGTTGCAAACATAAGCCATTACACACGACATAAACATGAATATGACTGTATAAATACTTGAAAACGGTGTTTTGTTTGCTTTTGCATGCTTAAAACAGCATTTTTATCTTGCTTTCACCAACATTAGCTATTATACACGACAGAAACATGAATATGACAATTTAAATACTTGAAAACAGCATTTTGTATGTTCTTGCAAGCTGAAAATAGCTATTTTATCTTAATTTTGCAAACATAAGCCATTACACACGACATATACATGAATATGACAGTTAAAATACTTGAAAACGGTGTTTTGTATGCTTTTGCATGCTTAAAACAGCTTTTTATCTTCCTTTCACAGACATTAGCTATTATACATGACAGAAACATGAATATGACAGATTAAATACTGGAAAACGGCATTTTGTATGTTTTTGCAAGCTGAAAACAGCTATTTTATCTTGATTTTGCAAACATAAGCCATTACACACGACATTTACATGAATATGACAGTTTAAATATTTGAAAACGGTGTTTTGTATGCTTTTGCATGCTTAAAACAACATTTTTATCTTGCTTTCACCAACATTAGCTATTATACAAGACAGAAACAAGAATATGACAGTTTAAATACCTGAAAACAGCATTTTGTATGTTTTTGCAAGCTGAAAACAGCTATTTTATCTTGATTTTGCAAACATAAGCTATTACACACGTCATATACATGAATATGACAGTTTAAATACTTGAAAACGGTGTTTTGTATGCTTTTTCATGCTTAAAACAGCATTTTTATCTTGCTTTCACCAACATTAGCTATTATACATGATAGAAACATGAATATGACAGTTTAAATACTTGAAAACAGCATTTTGTATGTTTTTGCAAGCTGAAAACAGCTATTTTATCTTGATGTTGCAAACATAAGCCATTACACACGACATAAACATGAATATGACAGTATAAATACTTGAAAACGGTGTTTTATTCGCTTTTGCATGCTTAAAACAGCATTTTTATCTTGCTTTCACCAACATTAGCTATTATACACGACAGAAACATGAATATGACAATTTAAATACTTGAAAACAGCATTTTGTATGTTCTTGCAAGCTGAAAATAGCTATTTTATCTTAATTTTGCAAACATAAGCCATTACACACGACATAAACATGAATATGACAGTATAAATACTTGAAAACGGTGTTTTATTCGCTTTTGCATGCTTAAAACAGCATTTTTATCTTGCTTTCACCAACATTAGCTATTATACACGACAGAAACATGAATATGACAATTTAAATACTTGAAAACAGCATTTTGTATGTTCTTGCAAGCTGAAAATAGCTATTTTATCTTAATTTTGCAAACATAAGCCATTACACACGACATATACATGAATATGACAGTTTAAATACTTGAAAACGGTGTTTTGTATGCTTTTGCATGCTTAAAACAGCTTTTTATCTTGCTTTCACAGACATTAGCTATTATACATGACAGAAACATGAATATGACAGATTAAATACTGGAAAACGGCATTTTGTATGTTTTTGCAAGCTGAAAACAGCTATTTTATCTTGATTTTGCAAACATAAGCCATTACACACGACATATACATGAATATGACAGTTTAAATACTTGAAAACGGTGTTTTGTATGCTTTTGCATGCTTAAAACAGCATTTTTATCTTGCTTTCACCAACATTAGCTATTATACAAGACAGAAACAAGAATATGACAGTTTAAATACCTGAAAACAGCATTTTGTATGTTTTTGCAAGCTGAAAACAGCTATTTTATTTTGATTTTGCAAACATAAGCCATTACACACGACATATACATGAATATGACAGTTTAAATACTTGAAAACAGCATTTTGTATGTTTTTGCAAGCTGAAAACAGCAATTTTATCTTGATTTTGCAAGCATAAGCCATTACACACGACATATACATGAATGTTACAGTTTAAATACTTGAAAACGATGTTTTGTATGCTTTTGCATGCTTAAAACAGCATTTTTATCTTGTTTTCACCAACATTAGGTATTATACACGACAGAAACATTAATATGACAGTTTAAATACTTGAAAACAGCATTTAGTATGTTTTGCAAGCTGAAAACAGCTATTTTATTTTGATTTTGCAAACATAAGCCATTACACACGACATATACATGAATATGACAGTTTAAATACTTGAAAACAGCATTTTGTATGTTTTTGCAAGCTGAAAACAGCAATTTTATCTTGATTTTGCAAGCATAAGCCATTACACAAGACATATACATGAATGTTACAGTTTAAATACTTGAAAACGGTGTTTTGTATGCTTTTGCATGCTCAAAACAGCATTTTTATCTTGCTTTCACCAACATTAGCTATTATACACGACAGATACATTAATATGACAGTTTAAATACTTAAAAACAGCATTTTGTATGTTTTGCAAGCTGAAAACAGCTATTTTATCTTGATTTTGCAAACATAAGCCATTACACAAGACATATACATGAATATGACAGTTTAAATACTTGAAAACGGTGTTTTGTATGCTTTTGCATGCTTAAAACAGCATTTTTATTTTGCTTTCACCAACATTAGCTATTATACACGACAGAAACATTAATATGACAGTTTAAATACTTGAAAACAGCATTTTGTATGTTTTTGCAAGCTGAAAACAGCTATTTTATCTTGATTTTGCAAACATAAGCCATTACACACGACATATACATGAATATGACAGTTTATATACTTGAAAACAGCATTTTGTATGTTTTTGCAAGCTAAAAACAGCTATTTTATCTTGATTTTGCAAACATAAGCCATTACACACGACATATACATGAATATGACAGTTTAAATACTTGAAAACGGTGTTTTGTATGCTTTTGCATGCTTAAAACAGCATTTTTATCTTGCTTTCACCAACATTAGCTATTATACACGACAGAAACATGAATATGACAGTTTAAGTACTTGAAAACGGTGTTTCGTATGCTTTTGCATGCTTAAAACAGCATTTTTATCTTGCTTTCACCAACATTAGCTGTTATACACGACAGAAACATGAATATGACAGTTTAAATACCTGAAAACAGCATTTTGTATGTTTTTGCAAGCTGAAAACAGCTATTTTATCTTGATTTTGCAAACATAAGCCATTACACACGTCATATACATGAATATGACAGTTTAAATACTTGAAAACGGTGTTTTGTATGCTTTTGCATGCTTAAAACAGCATTTTTATCTTGCTTTCGCCAACATTAGCTATTATACACGACAGAAACATGAATATGACAGTTTAAATACTTGAAACAGCATTTTGTATGTTTTTGCAAGCTGAAAACAGCAATTTTATCTTGATTTTGCAAACATAAGCCATTACACAAGACATATACATGAATGTGACAGTTTAAATACTTGAAAACGGTGTTTTGTATGCTTTTGCATGCTTAAAACAGCATTTTAATCTTCCTTTTACCAACATTAGCTATTATACATGACAGAAACATGAATATGACCGTTTAAATACTTGAAAACAGCATTTTGTATGTGTTTGCAAGCTGAAAACAGCTATTTTATCTTGATTTTGCAAACATAAGCCATTACACACGACATATACATGAATATGACAAATTAAATACTTGAAAACAGCATTTTGTATGTTTTTGCAAGCTGAAAACAGCAATTTTATCTTGATTTTGCAAGCATAAGCCATTACACAAGACATATACATGAATGTTACAGTTTAAATACTTGAAAACGGTGTTTTGTATGCTTTTGCATGCTTAAAACAGCATTTTTATCTTGCTTTCACCAACATTAGCTATTATACATGACAGAAACATGAATATGACCGTTTAAATACATGAAAACAGCATTTTGTATGTGTTTGCAAGCTCAAAACAGCTATTTTATCTTGATTTTGCAAACATAAGCCATTACAAACGACATATACAAGAATATGACAGTTTAAATTCTTGAAAACGGTGTTTTGTATGCTTTTGCATGCTTAAAACAGCATTTTTATCTTGTTTTTACCAACATTAGCTATTATACACGACAGATACATTAATATGACAGTTTAAATACTTAAAAACAGCATTTTGTATGTTTTGCAAGCTGAAAACAGCTATTTTATCTTGATTTTGCAAACATAAGCCATTACACAAGACATATACATGAATATGACAGTTTAAATACTTGAAAACGGTGTTTTGTATGCTTTTGCATGCTTAAAACAGCATTTTTATTTTGCTTTCACCAACATTAGCTATTATACACGACAGAAACATTAATATGACAGTTTAAATACTTGAAAACAGCATTTTGTATGTTTTTGCAAGCTGAAAACAGCTATTATATCTTGATTTTGCAAACATAAGCCATTACACACGACATATACATGAATATGACAGTTTATATACTTGAAAACAGCATTTTGTATGTTTTTGCAAGCTAAAAACAGCTATTTTATCTTGATTTTGCAAACATAAGCCATTACACACGACATATACATGAATATGACAGTTTATATACTTGAAAACAGCATTTTGTATGTTTTTGCAAGCTAAAAACAGCTATTTTATCTTGATTTTGCAAACATAAGCCATTACACACGACATATACATGAATATGACAGTTTAAATACTTGAAAACGGTGTTTTGTATGCTTTTGCATGCTTAAAACAGCATTTTTATCTTGCTTTCACCAACATTAGCTATTATACACGACAGAAACATGAATATGACAGTTTAAGTACTTGAAAACGGTGTTTCGTATGCTTTTGCATGCTTAAAACAGCATTTTTATCTTGCTTTCACCAACATTAGCTGTTATACACGACAGAAACATGAATATGACAGTTTAAATACCTGAAAACAGCATTTTGTATGTTTTTGCAAGCTGAAAACAGCTATTTTATCTTGATTTTGCAAACATAAGCCATTACACACGTCATATACATGAATATGACAGTTTAAATACTTGAAAACGGTGTTTTGTATGCTTTTGCATGCTTAAAACAGCATTTTTATCTTGCTTTCGCCAACATTAGCTATTATACACGACAGAAACATGAATATGACAGTTTAAATACTTGAAACAGCATTTTGTATGTTTTTGCAAGCTGAAAACAGCAATTTTATCTTGATTTTGCAAACATAAGCCATTACACAAGACATATACATGAATGTGACAGTTTAAATACTTGAAAACGGTGTTTTGTATGCTTTTGCATGCTTAAAACAGCATTTTAATCTTCCTTTTACCAACATTAGCTATTATACATGACAGAAACATGAATATGACCGTTTAAATACTTGAAAACAGCATTTTGTATGTGTTTGCAAGCTGAAAACAGCTATTTTATCTTGATTTTGCAAACATAAGCCATTACACACGACATATACATGAATATGACAGTTTAAATACTTGAAAACAGCATTTTGTATGTTTTTGCAAGCTAAAAACAGCTATTTTATCTTGATTTTGCAAACATAAGCCATTACACACGACATATACATGCATATGACAGTTTAAATACTTGAACACGGTGTTTTGTATGCTTTTGCATGCTTAAAACAGCATTTTTATCTTGCTTTCACCAACATTAGCTATTATACACGACAGAAACATGAATATGACAGTTTAAATACTTGAAAACGGTGTTTTGTATGCTTTTGCATGCTTAAAACAGCATTTTTATCTTGCTTTCGCCAACATTAGCTATTATACACGACAGAAACATGAATATGACAGTTTAAATACTTGAAAACAGCATTTTGTATGTTTTTGCAAGCTGAAAACAGCTATTTTATCTTGATTTTGCAAACATACGACATATACATGAATATGTCAGTTTAAATATGAATATGTCAGTTTAAATAATTAAAAACGGTGTTTTGTTTGCTTTTGCATGCTTCAAACAGCATTTTGATCTTACTTTCACCAACAATAGCTATTATACACGACAGAAACATGAATATATATATATATTTTTTTTTTTTGCTCAGCAGGCCTTGGAGGCCCTGGGCTTTTTGGACTATTTTCTTCCATTCATTTCTGTTTACTACTATCTATCTCCAGTCCTTTTGTCCGATCAGGTCTAGGTCTCTTTCACTTCGTCTTGCCATCTTTTTTTGGGGCTGCCTTTCTTCTTTTTACCTCCTTTCATCCGGTTTACGACACTTTTCGGTAGTCTCTCTTCTGTTTGTCTTTCTACATGTCTTAGCCATCTTATTCTTTGCATTCTTATCTGCGTAGTGATGTTTGTCTCACCGAAAGCTTCTTCTATTTCCTTGTTCGTTCTTCTTCTCCATTGGTCATTTTCCTTTATTCCTCGGTATATTCTTCTCAATAATTTACGTTCCCATATTTGTAGTGTTTGTTCTTCGTTCTTTGTGAATGTCCAGGTTTCGGATCCGTATAATATCGTGGGTCTTATTATTGTTTTGTATAGCTGTTTTTTGGCGTTTTGGGATATGTCTTTGCTTATTATTAGGTTGTGCATAGCCGCTATCGTTCTGTTTCCTTTTGTTAACTTTTCTTTGATTTCCTCTTTTATTTCATTATTAGCCTTGATTTTAACTCCTAGATATGTATAACTGGAGACTCATCAAATTTGTATTCTTGTCTTTGGTTCGTGGTTATGCTTAAGTTCGTTTCGACATTATCTTTCTTCCCGCTCATCTTCATGTATTTCGTTTTTTCTGTATTGATTTTGAGGTTAAATCTTCCTGCTTCGTAAATTAGTCTTTTTGTTACCTCTTCCAATTCTTTTTTTGTTTTAGTGATGATTACGACATCGTCAGCAAATGCCAGGCACTGGTGTCTTCTGTCATAGATCAGATTTGTTCTGTTTAACTTGCTTCTCCTCATTATTGTCTCTAGAGTCAGGTTAAATAGTGTGGAGGACAGCGGGTCCCCTTGTCTTAGCCCTGTTTTCACGCTAAAGAGTTCTGATTTTTGCCCGTCTACCCTTACTCTGCTTTCTGTGTTTTGGATTGTTGTGCTCACTAATCTTACTAACTTCCTAGATATTCTTAATTCCTCCAATGCTTTTACTAGTTCTTTCCTGTTGATTGAATCATATGCTTGCTTGAAATCGATGAAGAGCGCATGCATGGTCAATCCTTTTTCGTAGTGTGTGTCTTGTAGCTCTTTTAGCACAAAGATATGATCAGTTGTTGATCTATTTTTCCTGAATCCTGCCTGGTATTCTCCTACTATGTTTTCCATTTCTCCTTTTAATTTTTGGTTGATCCATGTTGCCATTACTTTGTATACTACGTCTAGCAGTTCTATGCCTCGGTAGTTTTCACAATTCGAGTTGTTACCTTTTTTATATATAGGGCACAATACTGCTTGCCTCCATGATTGTGGTATTTGTTCTTCCTTCCAACATGTTTTTATTAACTTATGTATTTCCTGCTTCAGCTTTTCGCCTCCGAATTTGATTAATTCTGCTGGCAGCTCATTATCACCTGGGCTTTTATTGTTCTTTATGTTGTTTATAATACTCTCGATTTCTTCTTGGGTTGGCTCGGGTATATGGCACGCGTCCAGTTCGTTGTTTTCGTCTGTACTCGTATTTAAATTAGTCTCGTTTACATTTAGAAGTTCTTCGAAATATTCAGCCCATCTTCTAAGTTTGGCTTCTTTATCTCCTATTAGTTTTCCTTGTTTATCACGGTAGTATATAGTTCTTGTTCTGCTAGCTCTTTTCTCTTTTTTAATATTCTGGTAGAAATTCTTATTTCCTTCTTGTTATATGTTTCTAGCATTTGTTTCTTTAGTTTCTGTCTTTTTTTCTTTCTGCATATCTTTTTATAGTTTCTTCTCTGCTCTTGATATTCGAGGCGATCGGATTCTGTTCTGGTTCTAATGTATTTTGTTCTTGCTTGCCTTCCTTTTTCTATCAATTCTTTACATTCGTCATCAAACCATTTATTTTTTGTTCTTATTGTTGTTTCTGTACCTAATACTTTCTCCGCTGCTGCTCTTATACCGTTTTGTATCTTCTGCCAACTTTCTTCTATCGTATTTCCGGATTTGTGTGCTTCTATATTTTTCTCTACTTCTGCTTCGTATTGTTCGGCTATTTCTTCGGTTCCGAGTTTTCCAGTATTATATCTTCTCTGGGTTTCTTTGGGTCTGTTTGCTCGGTTCCACTTCCCGTTCATATTTGCTTGGACTAGAAAGTGATCTGTGTTAGCTTCTGCCCCTCTGTAACTCCTGACGTTGGTAATTAAATGGCTGTTGCTTTGGTCTATCAATATGTGGTCAATCTGATTGATGGTATCTCCTTTTGGTGATAACCATGTACCTTTGTGTATGTGTATGTCTGAAGAACAGAACTATTAAACTAGCAACATGGAACGTTAGAGGAACCTACACCACAGGAGCACTAAAGCAAGTAGCACTAGAACTTAAAAGATACAAAATATCAATAGCTGCCGTACAGGAAACAAAACAAAAGAGCAAAGAAATCACTGAGGTAGAGGACTACATTTTCCTGAACAGCGGAGGAGAGAACAGAAGATTGGGTACAGGATTCCTAATAGAAAAGAATCTGAAGGGAGCAGTTATAGAATTCAGACCAATAACGGACAGAATATGCTACCGTAGACTTAGGCTCAACAACAGAAAATTAAGTATATTAAATATACATGCACCAACTGAAGATAAAGACCTTGAAGAAAAAACAGAATACTACGAAACAATGGAAGATCAGTACCAACAAATTCCAAGATATGATATAAAAATAGTAATGGGCGACGCAAATGCCAAGATAGGGAAAGAACAACAGTACCAACCTACCATAGGTATAGAGAGTAAACACAATACTACAAACCAAAATGGAGAGAAGCTGATAGAATTTGCAACACAAAACAAAATGATAATTAAGAGTACATACTATAAGCACAAAGAAACATGAATATGACAGTTTAAATACTTGAAAACAGAATTTTGTATGTTTTTGCAAGCTGAAAACAGCTATTTTATCTTGATTTTGAAAACATAACACATTACACACGACATATACATGAATATGACAGTTTAAATACTTGAAAACGGTGTTTTGTATGCTTTTGCTTGCTTAAAACTGCATTTTTATCTTGCTTTCACCAACATTAGCTATTATACACGACAGAAACATAAATATGACAGTTAAAATACTTGAAAACAGCATTTTGTATGTTTTTGCAAGCTGAAAACAGCTATTTTATCTTGATGTTGCAAACATAAGCCATTACACACGACATAAACATGAATATGACTGTATAAATACTTGAAAACGGTGTTTTGTTTGCTTTTGCATGCTTAAAACAGCATTTTTATCTTGCTTTCACCAACATTAGCTATTATACACGACAGAAACATGAATATGACAATTTAAATACTTGAAAACAGCATTTTGTATGTTCTTGCAAGCTGAAAATAGCTATTTTATCTTAATTTTGCAAACATAAGCCATTACACACGACATATACATGAATATGACAGTTAAAATACTTGAAAACGGTGTTTTGTATGCTTTTGCATGCTTAAAACAGCTTTTTATCTTCCTTTCACAGACATTAGCTATTATACATGACAGAAACATGAATATGACAGATTAAATACTGGAAAACGGCATTTTGTATGTTTTTGCAAGCTGAAAACAGCTATTTTATCTTGATTTTGCAAACATAAGCCATTACACACGACATTTACATGAATATGACAGTTTAAATATTTGAAAACGGTGTTTTGTATGCTTTTGCATGCTTAAAACAACATTTTTATCTTGCTTTCACCAACATTAGCTATTATACAAGACAGAAACAAGAATATGACAGTTTAAATACCTGAAAACAGCATTTTGTATGTTTTTGCAAGCTGAAAACAGCTATTTTATCTTGATTTTGCAAACATAAGCTATTACACACGTCATATACATGAATATGACAGTTTAAATACTTGAAAACGGTGTTTTGTATGCTTTTTCATGCTTAAAACAGCATTTTTATCTTGCTTTCACCAACATTAGCTACTATACATGATAGAAACATGAATATGACAGTTTAAATACTTGAAAACAGCATTTTGTATGTTTTTGCAAGCTGAAAACAGCTATTTTATCTTGATGTTGCAAACATAAGCCATTACACACGACATAAACATGAATATGACAGTATAAATACTTGAAAACGGTGTTTTATTCGCTTTTGCATGCTTAAAACAGCATTTTTATCTTGCTTTCACCAACATTAGCTATTATACACGACAGAAACATGAATATGACAATTTAAATAATTGAAAACAGCATTTTGTATGTTCTTGCAAGCTGAAAATAGCTATTTTATCTTAATTTTGCAAACATAAGCCATTACACACGACATAAACATGAATATGACAGTATAAATACTTGAAAACGGTGTTTTATTCGCTTTTGCATGCTTAAAACAGCATTTTTATCTTGCTTTCACCAACATTAGCTATTATACACGACAGAAACATGAATATGACAATTTAAATACTTGAAAACAGCATTTTGTATGTTCTTGCAAGCTGAAAATAGCTATTTTATCTTAATTTTGCAAACATAAGCCATTACACACGACATATACATGAATATGACAGTTTAAATACTTGAAAACGGTGTTTTGTATGCTTTTGCATGCTTAAAACAGCTTTTTATCTTGCTTTCACAGACATTAGCTATTATACATGACAGAAACATGAATATGACAGATTAAATACTGGAAAACGGCATTTTGTATGTTTTTGCAAGCTGAAAACAGCTATTTTATCTTGATTTTGCAAACATAAGCCATTACACACGACATATACATGAATATGACAGTTTAAATACTTGAAAACGGTGTTTTGTATGCTTTTGCATGCTTAAAACAGCATTTTTATCTTGCTTTCACCAACATTAGCTATTATACAAGACAGAAACAAGAATATGACAGTTTAAATACCTGAAAACAGCATTTTGTATGTTTTTGCAAGCTGAAAACAGCTATTTTATCTTGATTTTGCAAACATAAGCTATTACACACGTCATATACATGAATATGACAGTTTAAATACTTGAAAACGGTGTTTTGTATGCTTTTGCATGCTTAAAACAGCATTTTTATCTTGCTTTCGCCAACATTAGCTATTATACACGACAGAAACATGAATATGACAGTTTAAATACTTGAAAACAGCATTTTGTATGTTTTTGCAAGCTGAAAACAGCAATTTTATCTTGATTTTGCAAGCATAAGCCATTACACAAGACATATACATAAATGTTACAGTTTAAATACTTGAAAACGGTGTTTTGTATGCTTTTGCATGCTTAAAACAGCATTTTTATCTTGCTTTCACCAACATTAGCTATTATACATGACAGAAACATGAATATGACCGTTTAAATACTTGAAAACAGCATTTTGTATGTTTTGCAAGCTGAAAACAGCTATTTTATCTTGATTTTGCAAACATAAGCCATTACACACGACATATACATGAATATGACAGTTTAAATACTTGAAAACAGCATTTTGTATGTTTTTGCAAGCTGAAAACAGCAATTTTATCTTGATTTTGCAAGCATAAGCCATTACACACGACATATACATGAATGTTACAGTTTAAATACTTGAAAACGGTGTTTTGTATGCTTTTGCATGCTTAAAACAGCATTTTTATCTTGTTTTCACCAACATTAGGTATTATACACGACAGAAACATTAATATGACAGTTTAAATACTTGAAAACAGCATTTAGTATGTTTTGCAAGCTGAAAACAGCTATTTTATTTTGATTTTGAAAACATAAGCCATTACACACGACATATACATGAATATGACAGTTTAAATACTTGAAAACAGCATTTTGTATGTTTTTGCAAGCTGAAAACAGCAATTTTATCTTGATTTTGCAAGCATAAGCCATTACACAAGACATATACATGAATGTTACAGTTTAAATACTTGAAAACGGTGTTTTGTATGCTTTTGCATGCTTAAAACAGCATTTTTATCTTGCTTTCACCAACATTAGCTATTATACACGACAGATACATTAATATGACAGTTTAAATACTTAAAAACAGCATTTTGTATGTTTTGCAAGCTGAAAACAGCTATTTTATCTTGATTTTGCAAACATAAGCCATTACACAAGACATATACATGAATATGACAGTTTAAATACTTGAAAACGGTGTTTTGTATGCTTTTGCATGCTTAAAACAGCATTTTTATTTTGCTTTCACCAACATTAGCTATTATACACGACAGAAACATTAATATGACAGTTTAAATACTTGAAGACAGCATTTTGTATGTTTTTGCAAGCTGAAAACAGCTATTTTATCTTGATTTTGCAAACATAAGCCATTACACACGACATATACATGAATATGACAGTTTATATACTTGAAAACAGCATTTTGTATGTTTTTGCAAGCTAAAAACAGCTATTTTATCTTGATTTTGCAAACATAAGCCATTACACACGACATATACATGAATATGACAGTTTAAATACTTGAAAACGGTGTTTTGTATGCTTTTGCATGCTTAAAACAGCATTTTTATCTTGCTTTCACCAACATTAGCTATTATACACGACAGAAACATGAATATGACAGTTTAAGTACTTGAAAACGGTGTTTCGTATGCTTTTGCATGCTTAAAACAGCATTTTTATCTTGCTTTCACCAACATTAGCTGTTATACACGACAGAAACATGAATATGACAGTTTAAATACCTGAAAACAGCATTTTGTATGTTTTTGCAAGCTGAAAACAGCTATTTTATCTTGATTTTGCAAACATAAGCCATTACACACGTCATATACATGAATATGACAGTTTAAATACTTGAAAACGGTGTTTTGTATGCTTTTGCATGCTTAAAACAGCATTTTTATCTTGCTTTCGCCAACATTAGCTATTATACACGACAGAAACATGAATATGACAGTTTAAATACTTGAAACAGCATTTTGTATGTTTTTGCAAGCTGAAAACAGCAATTTTATCTTGATTTTGCAAACATAAGCCATTACACAAGACATATACATGAATGTGACAGTTTAAATACTTGAAAACGGTGTTTTGTATGCTTTTGCATGCTTAAAACAGCATTTTAATCTTCCTTTTACCAACATTAGCTATTATACATGACAGAAACATGAATATGACCGTTTAAATACTTGAAAACAGCATTTTGTATGTGTTTGCAAGCTGAAAACAGCTATTTTATCTTGATTTTGCAAACATAAGCCATTACACACGACATATACATGAATATGACAGTTTAAATACTTGAAAACAGCATTTTGTATGTTTTTGCAAGCTAAAAACAGCTATTTTATCTTGATTTTGCAAACATAAGCCATTACACACGACATATACATGCATATGACAGTTTAAATACTTGAACACGGTGTTTTGTATGCTTTTGCATGCTTAAAACAGCATTTTTATCTTGCTTTCACCAACATTAGCTATTATACACGACAGAAACATGAATATGACAGTTTAAATACTTGAAAACGGTGTTTTGTATGCTTTTGCATGCTTAAAACAGCATTTTTATCTTGCTTTCGCAAACATTAGCTATTATACACGACAGAAACATGAATATGACAGTTTAAATACTTGAAAACAGCATTTTGTATGTTTTTGCAAGCTGAAAACAGCAATTTTATCTTGATTTTGCAAGCATAAGCCATTACACAAGACATATACATGAATGTTACAGTTTAAATACTTGAAAACGGTGTTTTGTATGCTTTTGCATGCTTAAAACTGCATTTTTATCTTGCTTTCACCAACATTAGCTATTATACATGACAGAAACATGAATATAACCGTTTAAATACTTGAAAACAGCATTTTGTATGTGTTTGAAAGCTGAAAACAGCTATTTTATCTTAATTTTGCAAACATAAGCCATTACAAACGACATATACAAGAATATGACAGTTTAAATACTTGTAAACGGTGTTTTGTATGCTTTTGCATGCTTAAAACAGCATTTTTATCTTGTTTTCACCAACATTAGCTATTATACACGACAGAAACATTAATATGACAGTTTAAATACTTGAAAACAGCATTTTGTATATTTTGCAAGCTGAAAACAGCTATTTTATCTTGATTTGCAAACATAAACCATTACACACGACATATACATGAATATGACAGTTTAAGTACTTGAAAACGGTGTTTTGTATGCTTTTGCATGCTTAAAACAGCATTTTTATTTTGCTTTCACCAACATTAGCTATTATACACGACAGAAACATTAATATGACAGTTTAAATACTTGAAAACAGCATTTTGTATGTTTTTGCAAGCTGAAAACAGCTATTTTATCTTGATTTTGCAAACATAAGCCATTACACACGACATATACATGAATATGACAGTTTAAATACTTGAAAACAGCATTTTGTATGTTTTTGTAAGCTAAAAACAGCTATTTTATCTTGATTTTGCAAACATAAGCCATTACACACGACATATACATGAATATGACAGTTTAAATACTTGAAAACGGTGTTTTGTATGCTTTTGCATGCTTAAAACAGCATTTTTATCTTGCTTTCACCAACATTAGCTATTATACACGACAGAAACATGAATATGACAGTTTAAATACTTGAAAACGGTGTTTAGTATGCTTTTGCATGCTTAAAACAGCATTTTTATCTTGCTTTCACCAACATTAGCTATTATACACGACAGAAACATGAATATGACAGTTTAAATACCTGAAAACAGCATTTTGTATGTTTTTGCAAGCTGAAAACAGCTATTTTATCTTGATTTTGCACACATAAGCCATTACAGACGTCATATACATGAATATGACAGTTTAAATACTTGAAAACGGTGTTTTGTATGCTTTTGCATGCTTAAAACAGCATTTTTATCTTGCTTTCGCCAACATTAGCTATTATACACGACAGAAACATGAATATGACAGTTTAAATACTTGAAAACAGCATTTTGTATGTTTTGCAAGCTGAAAAACAGCAATTTTATCTTGATTTTGCAAACATAAGCCATTACACAAGACATATACATGAATGTGACAGTTTAAATACTTGAAAACGGTGTTTTGTATGCTTTTGCATGCTTAAAACAGCATTTTTATCTTGCTTTCACCAACATTAGCTATTATACATGAC